>LYUA01001335.1:33874-52034 GCA_002093875.1 Calopteryx splendens | reverse complement strand
GGGCGTTCCTCCACGTCAGGGTGTCTTTTGGCGACAACAGTTTCTCCAGCCATCCTCCTAGCTGGCAGAAATTTCTTCTGACCTGAAGACACCAGCAGGATGGCTGGAGAAACTGCTGTCGCCAAAAGACACCCTGATGCGGAGGAATGCCCGAAAACCATTATAGTTCAAAATGACCTAAATTTTCTGTACAGAGTTGCTCCAGAACCTCTAATGAATCATGGGTGACCTTCAAACAAAGCAGGAATCTTCACAGAGGAAGATTTTGGGAATTCGCAGACAGACTGAAAGCTGAAATGTACATCAAGTGGCAACCAGTGGCAGAAATTAGTACTGCCTCTGGTTTCGGTGGAATGTTCAAATTCTAGACAACTTTGGATAGCACCTCGTAACAGGGGAATTATGATAGCTTAGTACATAGAATATTCATTTATTGGCTTGAAGGGGGGGGGGTCCTGGTTCAAATCTTCATGAAATCTTAGCACAGACCCTTCTAAAATCTAAGTGGTGGAATTTTAGGGTCACGAGAACTTGGTGGGAAACTGATGGTGGTAAAAGAAAAGGATCTAGGACTGAATGTTTGAGTTGAATGACCTTAGTTTTGGATGAGCTTTAGACCTGAAAAACCAAGTTCAATCGTAGATATTACGGTTTATACATAACACTGACAACTGAAAGCAACACCACTCACTTTTTTAACCAGAAATGTTCATTTGCATTAAAAAATGAGCTACAAAATGTATATTTACCAAAATGGCTGCCAGGAAACTACACTCAAGTAATCTACGTCTTAGAGTCAAAAGTAACTTCTGTGGATACTTCATGTTACTCCAAATTCAATACATCCTTTTTTAATCCAAATAGTTCTAAAATATACTGGATGTTCGGGTGCGATAAACCTTTCAAACTTTCCTGCTGATATTTTACAAAAAATATGAGGATTAGATTCAAATCAAAGAGATTTTGTGCAGGCACAAAAAAGTTTCTCCTTTTTTATCTATTTAAACCACTATTAGTCGAGATGATTATATTCTGGGACAAATTTACAATAGGAAAGACAGTTTTAAATCATACACAAATAAATATTTTCAGATGTGATGATGATCACTCAAACTAAAAAAAATGTGAACCAATGAAATTTTTAATATGATAATGAAACACATGACAAACCTGGCACTGGAGGACGAGGTGAATTTCTGTGGAAGGTCTCATCATCTGCGTGAGCCACCATCCTTGCTCCACGCTCATCTCTGAGTTCAATGCTGCTGCTGCCACCTGTGCATGGTTCTCTTGGGGAGCGGATGTTGCTCATCCTGTTACCTGCACCACTGCCTTGCTCTTATGCGCAAGACCACCACCTGCTTGATACTGATCCCAACTCCACTGTAGCTGCCTTCGCCACAAACAACTGCCTAAACAAAGCTCCCACAAGGGCCGTAACCCAGGAGGGAAGCTCATGGTGTGCTAAATTTAAAACCTGAAATATAAATATTAATGATGAACCAATAACTTGGTAAAACCTTGACAATTTTATTGCTTTTAAAAAATATTCTAATGAAGGTAGCCTATGATATCCCTTTTCAATAAATGACTTTATACATACTTATAGCAAGAACAACTCAATAAACAACTAAACAAATGAAATCTCAGGGTAAATACTGATACTTTTTCCTTGTAGAATTGTGGTGTAGTTTCTTGGTGGCTTTATAATGAATTTTCTCAAAAGAACCGAGTCATAAACTATTTTAAATTCTAAATGTCTATAAATACTTAAAAAGATTAAAACTTATAAAAAAAAATTAACTATATATAAGTGTGCCCAGATATAAGAAATATAAAATACATCATAAAATGACAAAATATAAAGTCATGTAGAGTCAAGAAAAAGTTTGTGCGTAGTGTTTGCGAAAGCTCATCAATGTGCAGGATAGCACTGAGCAGAGGGGAAAGTATCATTGGGGAGGGGGAACTTGGAGGGGAAGGCAAGATGGGTAAGTGAAGTCCAGGAAGTGCCTCAGGCATAGGTGGGTATGTGAAGTCTTCACCCTACCTATCCCCTCTTATCTACAGCCCCTACTAACTCCAATTCTTCCAAATGGACTTGCCCAGACTGTTTCAGGTTTCGAAAAGTGGTGTCTGTGAATGGGCCAGGAGCCTTCCCCTATGGGTATCCCTTGTGCAGTTCTATCATTGTGCACTTCAGATAACTATTGTGCTTCACTGTATCTAATTAGTGTTTCTCTTCTTCTTTCAATTAACTTCACATATGTCGCAGTGCACTTTTTAAAGGATTTCTTCCTTTATCCCAGGATCTAATTACTTTTAAGCATTCATCCATAAAACCGCCTTTCCAATTTGTGGACTTTATCTTCCATAAGACCACCTTGAAAGGTTGAACCTGCAGATTATATTGGACTCTATTCATCTCTCTGTTGCTGCATCTGTCTATTATCTGCCACAGCAAACTAAATATGAAAGTTTATAGCTTTATAAATAAACTAATTCTTAGTTTCTGGCTAGTTTCACATGCCATATATCTTTTTTCTGGTGATATTAACCCTTCTTTTTACTTGTACTAATCTCTTTACTTCTACCTCCAAGCTTCTTTCATTGGCAGTGATACTGATAATATTTTCAAGCAATACTAACAAAAATCTAACAATATATAGCATACTTGTCCATTTTTTACTAGAAATACCCAATTTTTTCTAGAAATGTAGGTAATTCAAGTTTAAAACTACATATTTTTCACAACAAACATGGTGATTCAAAAACTATGATTGTATCGAAGCAAAGTGAAATATATACCAGACCAACTTTTTCTTAGCTATGAAGTCTCCTTCCAACAAGTGGAACTGGACCAAGAAGATGGGTTTTCCTCCCTCATATCATTAACCCCTCAAACCCGGAGGAATTTAAATTACTTTGATCTAGTAGGTTGGAGGAGATTTAAATTAATATGTGGTTTTGTGCACATATTTACTAAAAAAATTCACAAGAAAAAAATTGAAAAAATATTTTAACTAATGATGGAGAAAGCCTCATTATTCCTCCTTCGGTTAAGATCAGCATTGTAGGGATTGAGAAATATTGTGACACCTACAAAAATTAAAATATGAAGTTGGCCAACACAACATAGTGAGTACCTCACTCAACATCATGTAGTGTCTGTGCCCGACATAATGGCTACTTTGCTCAATGCTGAGAGTTTACTGTGCAATTGATGATTAGGTCAGGAATGAGTGAATTCAGGAATTTTAATAATGTATAAGTAAGGATTCCTACTGAAATTAAATCGATTTCTTATTGATGAATACTCTACGTCTTACAGTTTGTAAGAAAATAAACAGAAAAAGCCAAATAAAATTATTTGCTTTACACATAAACACATCACTGAATTTTCTAAACATAACCTTGTTTTTCAAATAAGAAGCTTTTTCATATGTATTTGGTGCTAATGTCTTAATATTAAACCAATTTTATAGGTAGTTTTCCACTAATTGTCCAAGGAGTTATTGCTGCAAAATATGAACATAACTTACTTCAGTAAACATGAAGAATTCTCAATAGTTAGCTAGTAGTTTTTTTTTCCAAACAGGAGGAGTCAAAGGGTAATACTTATAAAAACATCTTTTAAATTCTGTTCTAAACTGGTAGCCAGAATAATAAGCAGGATATTTGGTACATTACTCATATTGAGAAGTATGGAGAATACAATATTTCAATAAAGGCGTAATTTCAAAATTCATAATTATTGTAGTCATTTTCTAATAAAAACCTAAGAAAGGAATAATAAATACAATTGGTTGTGGTAGTATAACTCACAGAGAAGGACAAAAAATGGTGGAATAACCTCACAAAAGATGTATAATTTCTTTATCAATACAATGTCATTGAACCACAATAAAATTTGCTTACAGCACATGATTGATTCAACTGGAACATTGACATTTTGATGATATTGGAATTTGTCAAAGCCAATAGTCAACTGAGAGCCAATTTTACTGTGGAAAAATGCATCCACTTAAATCATAAGAGGTTTCATTCTGTTGACTATAAATTTACAATTCAATACCTTAGGACATAACATGCCAAGGAAATCAGTTGAGCAATTTTTGGAAAAAATAATATATACATGATTTTTTGAAGGGCCAACTTTTGGAGTATCTCAATAAATAAAATAAATAACTTCAAGGAAGTGATTTGGTTCAGCAATTAGAAGTTACATTAAGGCACTACCAGGGAAATGGGGAATATCATTTATAGTAACCAATGCTAACAATGGGTAATTCCTAATATAAAAATCCTGAAAGGTTTCCTTCACTGAACTGATATGTATTGCACATAGTGGCCCCATTACCAGGGAAATGCATGACATCTTTTGGTTGGAAGGCACAGATAATGGAGACTCGGACATATGTTACTGGACCATTTTTGCTCAAAGTGACTACATCTAAATGTATGTGTTGTTATGAACAAGACATATGAAATAGCCTGTACATTCATCCATCTAGGGTATTACAGAAAAGTGGATGGGAATGGTGGATAGAGAACAATTCCTGATCCAAAACTACTGGAACAATTTTTCCGATATGGTCATATTTTAAATCCCCATATTATCACCTCAGTAACAACTCTCTTAATACTAGGGTTACTCTAGATTCACCAAAGTATTTCTAGGACTTGGCTATGAGTAAAGAACTGATATATCTCACTATCCCAAACTTGTACATCAACTCACTAAGCACAACCAAGCAAGAGTTCAGAAGAGTGAAGCATTTCATGAATATTTACTGAATATTCTTCTAATATTGAATGAACAGCTTAATTACCACATTTTATGGACTCGAAAATTCGCCTAGATAGCATTGGGTAAGACAAGGATTGAAAAAAATATATACACCATCCCTATGTGGTTTTTGGGCCTAGTGTCATGGATCATAAATTATTATAAAATAAATATTAAAATTATTGGCCTTTAAATTATTTTGAAAAAAAAAAAAAAGATTCAAAGGCCAAAAATACTTCCAGCTATATTGGTAACTATAGCATAGTTTGAAATATAGTAATTTATAAGTTACACATTTTACTTATCATGAGATCTTATCTCATTCCTAATAATGGCTTTCAAATTCTGACTAGCTTGTAATAAATTAATGTTACTTAGAGATGTAGTCAACACGTGAATACATTAACATGTTTTTTGCAAAGAATAAATTTTGAAGAAGAAATTGTAACAATACCCCTACAAAATTTTGAAATGGGGTTTCAAGGTTAAAAAATTAAAGAATATAGAAGCTTTTTATCCTAGGATAATGGAAATATCAAAAGGGCTATTGCATATCCCTGTTCACTTTTAGTTGTCATTTGAATTATTTCTACTGGACTTGCATTATTATTGACAACATCATTGAAAGGAGCACTTGGCACCACTTTTTAAAGATAATTTTTAAGTGTGGAGTTATTAGTATGGTTAGGTAGGTTGGCATTAGGGTTAGAGGGCTCTTAAATATTAAAGGTCATTTTGCACTTAGCATGATTACCTTGACAAAAATTTTACTCTTGCCAGATTGAGAGTGAGACCACAAATTAAATTAATTGAGTTATCTCTATTTACAGAAAAATGCAAGGAAATAATATCCTTCACATCATATATAATTGAACATTTGGTGCTTCAAAAACATGATGTAAACATTGAGCTTCCTAGTGCCATCACTGAAAAACTAAAAATAATTAAATTTTAAATGAGCTTTTGTAGTTTTATGTGCCTGAGCAATAACAGTTTGTACATATTTTACTTCTGATAAAAATAAATCAAATGGTATCATTATAAAACACATATGAATTCTATAGTGGAATACACTAATATGGTTAACACTGTTACTTGAAAATATGATTGAATTAAATATTATGATTATATATAAATGTTTCCATTGAATACTACTATAGCTTTTTCAATTCTGAGATTAAAATTGTAATATATATGAACGAATTTTACTGTGTGTCAGCTGACCTAAATTTTATAACAAGTGAATGACATGTTTCCTATTCAACTGTTGAGAGGTTCTATGACTGATCAATATAAAAAAATTATCAACGGCAAGATAAAAAAATGATCTTAACTCATGAAAACTTGGTCACCATCATCACAAACTTAAGGTTTAATTATAAATCATTTTTTTTAAACTGATTTTGAACATTTCTAAAAGCCATACAACTTTTCCATTACTTATTGCTTACTAAAGAAATACAACTATATCCATATTTTCATGAGTAACATATGTTAACTCAAAACTATAGACTCTGGCCTTCAACCACAGCGTCACCCCTAAAACCCCCAACCCCACTCCTGATCAAACCGATCAATAATGGGCTTGGCTTGAACTAAACACTGCGGTAGAATTCAAATGGTCTAGGTAGACGTTTCTCATTTTTATACCCCTCACATGGTGACAAAAATAGATGCCTCAAAACATAACCTATTGAGAAAGTATGCTATTTGACCCCAGAACATATTTTAAAAATATATATATCAACACACACTCCATTTGTTAGTCACAAATTATGACAAGAGATGTCTCAGCAGCACTCACATTTCATGCAACCAGTGTTTTCAATCACACAACAATGCTGTCATCTTTTGAGGCAATGTCAGAGGGCCTGTCTCCAGTTCCCAAATCATTCTGATATGATGAGGGGTCTCAAGAAAACTCAAGAAAATTGGTAAAAAATGAGGGATAATATGGCATTGTTTACTTTCTCATGAGAAGACTGCAAAGAATAGTTTTCCTGACAGCATCACAAAAGGGACGCATACATACCGAGCCTGCTCATTGTGGTTCGTCGGAGGAAGGATGATCCCTCAGCTAAGAGGAGGGTTGGGGAGGGCAGGTGAAAGACAGCTGGCTAGAGATAGGTAGATGGGTGGTTTCACTCAAACTCACGGAGAGAGGAAAGAGTCAAAAATTTTCCACATTCAAGCCAGGCTTCTCATTCGCAACACTAAGCGTCACATTGAACTATTGACCAAGCTGGGGTAGTCTACAGCCGTGCGCAAAGAACATCAAAGACGACTGCGCAGTTGAGTTGCATTTGTGTCCGCTGGCACTGCCCATGGCGTCGCTGCTCTTTCACTAATCGATCCCGTTCCAATCGCCATAATCACAGGATGAATCACTCATATCCTTCGCTCGCATTGAAAGCAAGTCAAGCATGGTACACTCCATGGATTATATGAGAGCTACCTCAGAAATACTATCCATTCATACTTCCCCCATGAGAAAAAAATGAACAAAGACCCTTCGTCCATATTCTATAGAAATATGGATATGGCCAGATTTCAACCACTAAGGGGTTTCTACCTACCCCTGGCTATGATTGACAGCTGAATACTTCATAAGGGCTCCAAAAACAGGTATATGGGTTAGTGCATTGTTCCCAAACCAAAAATTTCCCCCACATCCTTCCATTTTAGGGAAGGGGAATTGAACAATTAAATGCAGCACCAAAACAATCTTATAACAAAAGTTTTACAAAAAACAACCACAATTATTGTCTTAATTATATCAATATCTCCAGGAATACAAATTTGCAAGTTTAAGTTGTT
Source organism: Calopteryx splendens (assembly GCA_002093875.1). Lineage (NCBI taxonomy): Eukaryota > Metazoa > Arthropoda > Insecta > Odonata > Calopterygidae > Calopteryx > Calopteryx splendens. The sequence goes on along the minus strand of LYUA01001335.1, from coordinate 44,428 downwards.
ATAGTTTGAGAAACTGCATTCATTTAAACATTTCATAGTTAAAAATTTAAAGTTATTTTTCCCAATTATGAACAAATTCAGTTGTTGATAATAAAAATTATTGGCATTACACATTAAATCAAACCACAATTGAATAACCCTCAACATACAATTGAGACTTGAATAGCAAACAATAAGTTATGCCAATGAAAAAATCACACCCAACTGTTAAGACAAGAAAAGCCAATGGAGAAGTGAAAATAATGAATATGTACATATATTCAATTATACAAGAAAGATTACAGGATCAACTTAACAACATTACGATTGATGCCAAAAACAACTAAAACATGTTAATGATAATTTTTGCAAAAACTAAAATATTTAAAAAATTGCTATTAATTTGAACAATGGTTAAAATTGCAACGTATTACTTTACTGCTATCAATGGCAAGTAATTGCCCTTTGAAAGCATAGTCCACATATTTAAGGTTAATTACAAAATACATTTCACAAACAAAATGTAAAATGACCCTTTGTAATTTAAAAACAGGATTTATCCTCATAAAAAAATATTCTTCCCTGTTATTTCTAAATCTGTGTAACTTCGAATCTTAATATCCTTTTATTACACACAGAATCATTGTTATTGGATGGCTTTCAAAGCATATTTTTTCCCTATTCAAGTAACGCGTGCGGTCAAAAAATGTTTGAAAAAATATGGCGGAGGGATGGCGGAATAAGGCTGTAAGATTTTTGAAGAGGACGACTGCGTGGGGCTTGAACAATACAGAAAACGGCCCTATACCCTAAGGCAACAGCAGCCAGGAATCCCTCGCTCCCCTCCAAGAGATGGACGTTTCGAGCCTTCTGCCATCACATCTTTCATTCAGTCGGCTTTACGCATCGTTGGAGACGATGGCTGGTAGATATTTAGTTAGTTATTGGTTGAATGTAAAAAATAATGATGCGATGGAAGAGTACGTCGTGAACCTTCTTAGATGGCACAATAATTTCGTGTTCGCTACCCCGACACCACAGGTAAATTACTGTTTATCGCGAGCGCAACGCAAAATAAAAACAAACTGTGTAAACAAACAATTTAATAAGAACCGGGTCCGCTATTGTATCCATGATAATATCTCATCCCTTTAGTTTGATGATCATGAAACAGTAACGTCGGCCTGGATAACTACACGGGCAATGTCAGGCAATGTGTTCCCACTAAAACAATGAGCGTGAATCACAATCTCAACTTGGGTATGCATGTTGTTTCCGTACAATTGAATTTTTCGATAAGATGGAACAGTATTAAAAGGTCTCAGCCACCTAAAATCTATATTATACAATAAATGATTCAGTCACGACGCTTGTGCTGATGAGTTCGTAAGAAATTTTAAGTCTGCAAGTAGAGTTAACAACGAGGGACAAACAAATCTTTTTGACTAGTTAGTTATGTCCTTACATAGCGAAATTTGAAAACCATAAAGTACATAGTTAAAATTTTATCGGTGGAATTCTCCATAAAACTTCAACCAATAACCGACAAGCAAGAGAAGTTTTATATGGGAATATTTCCCAACATTCGAGGGTCCAAGGATAATTAGAATTCCCTAGGACTCCCTTCAAACATTCATTCACACACATGACATTACTGATTGAGCGAGATCAAATGGGCTTTCTGTGTATTTTCTCCTATCACACCTTGGTAAAGCTCAGAAATGGCAGAAAAAAGTACTTTTTTTCACAGAAACCACAACAACATTCATGACAAACTAGCATCCATGCCCAAGGCGAGGTCGTTAGTCGGCGAACGGCTCGTTCACTACTATCCCAGAGCCAGTCCTTCGATAAAGAGAAGTTTTACCAATTAGCAAACACCTCATTTTGTAAGTTCTACTACCATTAAACATTTTCACCAGAACCGAGACTCGAAATACGGGTTATTCATTTGCAATTTGAATGCACAGAACACTTTGACAACCGTTACTACTGTAAGGGGTATTTTATATGATCTACATCTACATATAAATGGTACAATGAACCTTGCAATCCAACACTAGGGAGTGTGGCAGGCGGAGATTCCACAGCATGCATGCACCACAAGTTACATGTTACGCAAATGTTAAATACATAATATAATTGGAACGATGGAAAAAATTTAAAACAGCTTTTAAATTTTTAAATGTAATACACTATTTAAGCATAAATTACTACTAACTACACACATAAGAGACGAGCTGCTTGTAAGGGTTGCAATAAAAACATGTTGTATAGATTAACGGATAATAACTAGGCTTCTTGGAAAAATATATTACCAGATCGCTCTCATTGGCAATTATTCTAATTTTTTGACATTCATGAAGAAAAAAATTTTAAATGTAGGTTTTACCATCCATCTAATTTTATTTTCATCACTCATACCATAGTACGACGGGGTGAATATATCATCATTAACATCATCACAGTGGAGACCAGCTTCTAATTTATGCAATAGATTCAATTTATAATTTAGCTTTCGACCCGTGAGTGATTCCCAACATAGTTCTAATATTTCTGTTATGCTACCTAGTTTATCAAAATATCATTCTTCAAATGTGGCTCCTCTTCGCTACACACGATATATTCCAGCAATCTTACTTGACACCGTGAGGATCCCATATACATAGCAGCACATTCTAAGTGAGGCCTTAGTGAAAGATAATATCGTTCTTTTATTCTCTCGCTACATTTCCCAAGAGCCACTTAAATGCCCTAAATGTTTGCTAACTTGTTCGCATATTCTCAAAAAAATGTTTGCCTCAGTTCGTGAGTAAGAGTAACAATTTGTTCGTAAGAGTATTAAGCGTTCATGGGAGAATTGCCCTTTACCCAAAAATAATCATTATTTCACACTTCTTTAGTTCCAACTGCCAAAAGTGACAACAGTCCTGTTACATTAAGGCCCGTCAGCTCATGCTACTCTATCCTAGACAGTTAATATCTTTGCAAATGACTGCACCTTCTGCAAATAAACGATTTTTACTAATAACCACGGAGCAAATGTATTTGATGTAAACAAGGAGCAAATAAGGCCCGATGGCACTTCCCTGGAGAAAACCTTACATTACTTCAATTGTATTTGGGCTAACACCACTCATGTCAACACCGAATGCAATGATAAAAAATATGATATCCAGCATATGGTATTTCCATCTATTCCATAGGCTACCATCTTCGTGATTAACCTACTATGAAGCATCTTGTAATTCTTGTTTTTTTTATTTTAGAAAAAGGATGTAAACCTGAACAATATTTTCCCTCAATCCCAAAACATCATGGACAAAAAGCGCAAGTTAACACTATCACACGATTTAACCATAGGAAAAACCGTGCATATTTTTCATCAATCAATCAAATCCCAATCAACGTGATACTTCATTATCTAACAAACAATAATACGTGGAATTATCCGAAATGAATGTAAATACTCGGATCCTCACTGTGGTCGCTTTTTAAATGCGCATGTACAAATTGGAATTTCCCAGTCATGAAGTAATATTTAAACTGCAAGGGACTTCTTAAATATGGTCTCCAGATATGGCGCAATTTCCGACGCCAGTTCTTGACGGATGCGGGTTCATATTTCATCGTGTTACATAAAACTTTTAGCCGGGCAATTTAAATTTACAAGATGCTATACCTTGTCCATCAAAACTATTTAAGCAATAAAATATTTCCTAGAATTAGGAATGATGAAATCTGTGAATAGAAGAAGAAAGAATCCTATACACACGGGAAATCAAGAGGCCAACTTGCCCAGGTGTATGAATCATAACGAGCAACAAAATTTTGGAGGTAAACAGTTTCGTCGAGACAATTAATAATATGGCAATAGAGCAAGTGAGATTTTATCTATATTTTAACAAAAATACGAATTTCTGCAGACCAGAATTTGCCACACTATTCAGTTGAGTAAAGTAGATTGCTCACATTTCCAAGTAATATTTCATTATGTAAGACCAAATAAAAATCGATATCCGAAACAGTAATTCACGCAAGGAATGTTTTCCAAGTCAAATCACACTTTTCACTTATATCATTCACTTACAAATTAAACCAAGAGTTCTAGACATTACGTACATTAACCGGATGGTTAATTTAAACGATTTGTGTCAGCATATTATACCTGATTCCAGCATTCGTGATTTTATCATTCGTCGAACTTAACGAGAGGCGCTTAACGAAAATACACCCAATTATTTATCCTTATTTCCTTACGGTTTTTCGATTTATTAATTCCATACAACTGTCTGGGTTATATATGCTACTTGACCAATTTCATATAAAACCCTAATCCACACAAAAACATCAATTAAGACGGTAAAGTTTTAAAAATGAAAGAAATGGACGAACTTCTGGAATTATACATCGACCCAGATAAATCTCAAAGGCCCGCGCGACCCCCGCAAGTTCCGAAGAAATTGCCATTTCTCTGTATTTTCATATCGTCGCCTACGTAACCATACGCTGAAAAAAGGAACTATACATAAGAAACAAGGGGCGCTGTAGTCCAGTGGATACAGCGCTGAGCTGCTAACCAAAGGGCCCGTGTTCGATTCCGCCCGACGCCTCTGGGCACCCTCTGCTTCACTGCTCACTTCATTCTACCATAGAGTAAACGCCATAGGGTCTTTACTCTATGATTCTACCCTCACATAACAAACCGACCTCCGGATTTATCACTGTGATGATACATTAATCGAAGTCGCATTTTTGATTCTTCGATACTGCAAAAAACAACCACAGTAAACCTGAAGGTCGGTTTGGTAGGTGTGGGTAGAGCTCACCCAGTAATAAGCCAAACGGCTAGTAGGACAGGGGTGCCAGTTCCTTACCCTGCGCTGTCTCTGGTTTCCAATTACCTGGTACCAAAAAATCACACAGCTTGGGTGAAGGTGAGGGTGCCAAGATAACTGGAATCAAACCCAGGCTGTCCGGTTAATCGCTCAGCGCTCTGCACATTGGACTACCATCTCCGAAAATTACGTCTTCAGCCGGTTATATAATGAATAAGTACTCAATATGAATGAATGAAAACATCGCAACTTTTGGTGAGAAGGGCCAACATTACTACAAATATTGACGCAATATATCAAATAACTCAATAGAGTAGAGTAATCATGCAAGTCAAGGGGAAGTTAATGTGTTGGCATTATTTTAGAAAAAGCCCTAAGAAAGAGCCCTTTACAGTGCTTATTATTATAAGCGCGAATCCCACATGAGTAACCACACTGGATTCTTATTTATCTCATGGCACCCAGTTTTTTCTCAAATTATTATTTACAAATGTATAATAATAATCTCGAGGTAGTATGACAGCAGGACACAGCACGTCCGAGTATCAGCGGTGGAATTCAAAATCGTCAAATTTACATAAGTCGAGTACACCAAATTCGATTCTCAACACGACGATAAATCAATGCATTCAACGTTATGTTTCTGAATACTTAAGGCGTTGCAAATAGTTAAGTCATTACAGGAGTTTCTGGACCGAAAACCCGAAAATCCATCGATAACACGCCCAAGTATTGCCTTTGCATAATTCCGGACAAGACATATGATGCAAAAGATAGTGGAAAAATAATTATTTTTGAAAAACATTCTCTTTCACAAGATAAATTGCACCTTCCATAACCATTAAACATAACGAAAAAAATTCTCTTCTGAAATCATGCTCAAGGCAAGCATAATAAAGAATGGATCTCATCGCACTGCCTGGATTACGACAATCAAGCATTGGCGCATAATAGTTAAGGGCAATGCTTTCACGCTGACGTAATCCTAAAATACTTCCACATTGGTTTTAAAGACAAAATTTATACAAAAACTATGCAAAAATGCGCTAATTTTCGGCATCGGAAACTGATGAATTACTCTGTAACGACCGTGGATGAGTAATACAGTTTGAATTCCGTAAGAACGTGTAATCATCGCATCCGCGACTGACAATGAGAGGGGAGGAATTTGTTCCAATTCTTAAATTCTATCCCTTGAGATGAGAAGTCAAGAGGATACTAACTAAGCATTTGAAATATTTTAAGAAAACAATTGTATTCTGACACCTCGTTAGACTAACGTATTCACCTGAGAATCGCTACCATACATGACCGTTAGCAGGTTAAACACTATATATAATGTGACAATAACAAAGAGAATAAAATAATGGGCAGGGCAACAATTTTAAGGCGAGATAAGTGAAGTCTTTCAACACAAATATTTATAATATATCTACCTATACATATTACAAAAAATGAACGCACTCTCAAGTAACGAAACTATAATGATGGGTGGAAGCTGCGCCAGGTCGTAACCTACAGTTTAAACAAGTAGTTTGCAAAAAAGCGAGGCTTTTGGATTCCGGAATACCTCTATTGTTACGCATTTCTTAAAGTCCTAACAATTAACCCTTACATTCATACTTCAATGGTGCAATGGATATAACCTTCCCTCAACAAATCATCAGTATACTAGGCAATTACTTACGCATAGTTGTTGCTAGCAGTTGACCAGTCATTTAACTTTTTTTGTTTCTGAGAAGGTAGGACCAAAATAATGCATATATTTCGTTTTGAATTTACAAAATTCGTTAAGTAAAATTCAAAGCCCTCAACTGCGAGCTTAATAATTAAAGTGGAGTAGTCCATCCATTCATCACTCATGACAATATTTATTACCACCTGCAATTAGGCAAAGTATACGACGAAATGGTAAAGAATAACGACGAAATAAAGATTCAATGCGAGAAAAACTATTATCCAACAGTATTACCATCTTCATACAGGTGACATTAGACTAATTAATCGATCTTGTGAAAAAATACACTGTAGCCGTACGAATTGCACTGAAGGCCTTCTATGTGCCTTCTGCTGGTGGGCATACTACTCCGTGATTCGAGTTCAATGCGAGTGCATTGCCGGAGGAAAACAAAGAGGGGTGAAGTATTCATCGGCTCGGAGGGGCAATGAATGTGCGCGCGTCTTGGTGAGAAAAACACGATAAAATAAGTGGGTGGATAAGTACCTCAGCAATGAAAACGGAGTTGATCTAATGTTAAGCACCTTAGCTCAATCGTCTGACGTTAACATCGGGTTATTCGATCCTGGGAAGATTCAAATGGTGATCTCTTTCTTCGAAAAGACAGGTAGGTTGGGGAACAATGAAAAAGGCGAAGTATTCCCAATCAATAGGTTATTCCAGAAAGGAATTTTTCGATCTGGAGGTGAAAAAACAATGGATTCATTTCTGTAATTACAACAAAAGGGGGCAGGGCATACGTTATAATAACCGTAATTGTTTGCATTTATTTAACTCAAATTTGCAGTCTTGCATGATAAAAAAATACATGCTTCCACGTAAAAGATTTCGGAGGTTAAGATCCAGTGCTGAATCTAAGCACAAAATAGTCTTATTCTAACATGAAAATTGAAACAAGTCTAAGAAATGTTACACAATAAAAATTCTTGTCATTCTCAACAATATAACGTTCCAATAAACCAACGGAAACTTCATTAGGTCTTCATCGTATCAGATTAAGTTGTCAAAAATACAACTAGGTAGAGATTGACTGCTAGAATGTCATTTTACGAATGATACACTACAAGATAGTTATATACTACAAGTAAGAACTCACATAATAACAATGAATAACAAGAAGGGAATGCTGAAAAACCACCGTAAGTGTTTTCTCAAGCCGCACTATAAAGTCAAGAGGATAAATGTTAAATCTTTTTTAAACACAAAAGAATCATCAGGACGGAACGGCGCATAGAGTTCCAAGTTGTATAACTACTATATATCCGCTTTAAAGTACAAATGAAGACCATAGGCACTTCTATCACCATAAAAACACTTAAAAATTTGAGTAAACATTGTACGCTCTTCTCATTACAGAACTAGAAATAGAAGCATGGTAAAAAGCATGTATTAAAGATGAACTATTTCGAACACTTTTTGATGGAAGGAAGGCGACACAAGAATGAGTATTTCATATTTGAGCATAATGGATGTTTATGCACAAACAATGCTATAAATATTGACCTCAAAACGAAGAAATTCTCTTAAAAGAAATTTTATAACCTACCTTACGAATGCCTTTGATGTTGATTCCTGAGGTCTTGTAAAACAAATCACGGTAACAACAAATCCAACAGTGGCACATTATTATAAAACTAATCCATCACGCATGGGACCTTAACAACGTAATAAAGGCAAAATTCACGTTAAATTCTAACAAAATAGTACTGTCAACACTAACAAAAAGAAACTACTTGACGTACTTTTACGGATGGACATTTTACGAGTCCCCCTAGCGGTCGTAATTAGTAACTAATTTGAAATACCCGTTCTTCAGGTCTTGTAATTGCTGAAACCTTTGAAATATTCATTATAAAATAATGAAATATTAACTAACTGTTTTATTTTGATTTTTGGGTAACTATTGTATCTAAAATATAAAATACTAGCAAGTGATGCCTTTGCCATATGAAATTGTTTGTTTATGTACAACAGAAGAGAAACGCTTACTAGGGTATTTGGATGCTGTGGCGCGTGAATTAATTGGATTTAGTGTCATATCGGTATGTCGTTTAAGAGCAGCTGAGTTGATTATGAAAGTCAATTTACCAAATTCCACAATTCGCGAATGTTGCCAATTCCATACTAATGGCGGCAATTTTAACTTATTATATCATACGCTATCGTGACGTCATGAGCGAATCAGGTGTGCGTACACGTGAGTTCAGTAGATTAAAAAAATACAGTATTCCGATCAATAATTCATTAGAAACGGAAGATTTTTCGATCCTCTAGCAGACTGACTACGAATACCTGTTGAAGCTAAGGCTACCCCGCGCCCTTGAAGAAGTCGACATAACTAAACTATACTGAATTTTTGCCATCGAATATTGTGACAAGAACTAAGGAAGTATCTGGAATGAATAAAATAGGAGCAGCCTCATCTTTACTTTGGTTTCGCCATGGCTTACGCTTGCATGATAATCCAGCCCTCCTAGAAGCATTAAAAGATTGCTCTGAGTTTTATGCTGTATTTATCTTCGATGGAGAAACTGCTGGTATAGTTTTTTTTATCAATGTATCGTTTTTAATTTTATGAATGATATCTTCCTTTTCTTCTTTCCGACCCATTGCGTTATAGTCCAATCATTTTCACATCCACTCTCCACAGTACACATCCAATCATTTTCATCAATTAAAACTTTTCAGGTACGAAATTAGTGGGATACAACCGAATGAAATTTTTGCTTGAATCCCTGAAAGATTTAAATGATCAATTAGAATCTCGTGGAGGAAAGCTTTATCTTTTAAGGGGAAAACCATTAAAAATTTTTCAAAGACTCCATGAAGAAATTGGAATTAATAAAATTTGTTTCGAGCAAGTATGTATGTGTGCAGATTGCCAACAAGTCCACTCCCAGTCTTATCTAAAATAACTATGCCACTGCTTATTTTCAGGATTGTGAGCCTATTTGGAAAGACCGTGATGATTCTGTGAAAACCATGTGTGAAGAATTAAGCATAAGATGGGTTGAGAAAGTGTCTCATACATTATGGGACCCAAGAGAGATTATTACAACAAATGGAGGGACACCTCCTTTGACTTATCAGACATTCATTGTAAGCGTTTTTTTAAATCCTTACTAATTTCTTCCAGCTGCCTTAAATCCTCATCCTCTTGGAAAAATTAATAGGTTATGAAATTAAAGATTTAAAAACATGGGTTCACTGCTAGAACATTATTATGTGTACTTGCATACCATTGCTAGCTGTAATCCCTCATGATTAAGGAAGACGGTAATGTCTTGATTTTTTGCGATGCTATTCTGCCTGCAGTCATATATTGCTAAATCAGTTTGATATGATAGCATCCTATTAAAAGTAATAATAATAACAAAACTAATACAGATATTGCCATCCACTTTGTCTGCCTTTGGAAGATCAATCTCAAACCTGAAGAGGTACTCCAGAGCCTTTATTGCTCATTCACAGTTAATGATTTTCTTAATTAATTTATCCAGGTAGAGTGTTTAATAGGATGATCATTCTTTTACTTAATATCAAAATTGTGCTTTCTCCTCTAAGGAGTCTATGATACATCATAGTTTTGTCATAACTATAGTTATGCACCTGTGAACTGACAATTTGAAATGAGTCAATCATTTAAAATAATTGATATAGTATCCAGAGATACCATATGGAAACGATCCATGATTACAAAAAACACTTAGGAAATTACTAAGTGTTTTTTGTAATCATTTAAAATAATATGGCAAAACAGGTTTTTTCTTCAATATTTCCCCAGTAACAAGCCTGGATTTATATTTATTCATTTTAATTTAGTACCTTGTATTCTGTTATTATAGTAATTATAATCTTGACTCCTTTAGTAGGTGTTTTTTCTATTTCGTGATTTCATTTTATATTGAGTAAATATATTTTGGTAATATTGCAGTGAGTCGTTACCAGCTTTTCCGATTTTTTTTTCCGATTTCCCCCCGAAATGTCACAAATCAAACT
>LYUA01001335.1:6752-20070 GCA_002093875.1 Calopteryx splendens | reverse complement strand
CTATTGTTAATAATTATTTTACAGTTAGAATTATTCATGGTTAATTGCCGAATTTTCTTTGTCGTGCTGGCCAGTAAAATACTTTGGATTTTTGAAACATTTACATTTGAAACATTTATTTACATTGATTAGAAGAATATGTGGTTTTCACATTTTCAGCCATTTATATAACCGTAATGTGTCATTGTATTTTATTATTTAATCTAAATAAGCATCATAAGTTCTGCTTTTCTTTACCTTTATTTATTTATCTATACTGTAAGTAACATAAATGAATTTTAAATGTATTCTTCCAGCTTAGTATTATTTTTTACATTAGTAGTGGTATCTTTTGATGGAAAGCATTTTTTCACTAGGTTCATTCTGCTGACTATCTCCTCCTATTATTGCTGGTAATCCTGCTGCCCACATTCTAGCAATTTTAATTCATGGTTGTCCTTTCTATTTGGAAATGTTCTTCTTTTCTTTGACTATTATCTTAATTTGTTTACTAAATCTAGTGATATTTTATTGATTCCTGGAGCCTTGTTTGCCTTTAAGCCATGCACTACAGTGCAGAGCAAGTTTTCTCTTTCATCTTATCTCCACCATGCTTGCTGGGTTATCCTGATTTGGACTTCTATTTTTTTATGTTTCTCGGCATTATCTGGTTATGTGATTTCTGCCTAGCCAATTTCCCCTACTTTGTGATTATATATAAGCATCTCTGTGAAAATGAGGAAGGAGGCCATCTATATATCAACTTTTTACCAAAATAACCCAAAATTGTAGAACTGAAACTACAAGATAGAACCCATAGATGTTTGACAAACATTTTGAAAAAATATATGCTTGCTATTGAGTCATAGAGGCAAATTTTCTGGCCCGTGGTCAACCACTAGCTGAAAACTTTTTGATGATCAACCCTTATTTTTCACGGTGAGATATATAATTAGTAGTAGAAGTATATAATTCATTGTTTTGGTTTTGCTTGTTTTGTATCTAGTCTTATTAATTTTTGTGTTCAATTTATTGGCAGTACATGGAAGACATCCGAAATAACCTAATGAGTGAACCTGTACCACATTGCAGCCCATCCAATGAAGAAGAAACTCGTCATTTTCTCTTGATAATTGATGAAGAGATTGACCATTTTCATTGAAAAGCATTTCATCCTATTTTTATGCTATGCTTTATTGACACACTAGATCTATCCTCTCATGTTGTTCAAGATTTGTTGATATTGTAGCATTGGAAGCTTCTGCTTGATTTTGATTGACTTTTTACTTTGTAATTATGCATTTAAAATGTTGAATGTCCAGCATTTACTGGTGAATTTTCTAATATTATTGTCCTTTTATGGCTTTTATGTGGTTGTTTTTTTGGTATTCATAAACAAATATGTGACATCAATATACATATATATTCACTTTTGAAATTACCATTCTTCGCATACCAAACAGCTCATCCCTATTTCTCCATCTGAGGTTACAGCATCATCAACAATCCTGTATCTCTTAACAAATTTCTATCCAGTCTCCATGCCTCTTTCCTCTGTGGTTTCCCAGAGTACCCGTTAGGTGATTCATTTTCACTTCCACACCTTTAACCCTCGAGCAGTCACTCTTTCTTGAACACAAGCAGTTGGACTGGTGCACTCAGAGTTCCAGGTATTTGTTTGGAATTTTTTTCTTGTAATCATATAATTTCATTTATTTTTTGCGTTTCTGCTTATTTATAAGCATTTAAACATCAAACACAAGGATTTATAATTAGAAATCTAGCCTTTTTCCTTACAAATAGATTGTATTTAAAATGTAAATTTTTGAGCCTAATAGATAAAATTCCACATCGCTGTGGATTAGTTCTCTTTTTTCACTGAGTAACAACATTTACCAAATACCATGGAATGTTTTGGGACTATACATACCACATTTTGATAAAGTCGGGGGAAAATGACCAACATAAAAAAATACAGGTTTCACAAAAAAATTGTTTATTATCATAAGCTTACCGGTAGGAAATATGACAAATAAATATTGTCGTATATTTTACATTTTTGAATTTTTTTACGGACTGTAAATTATTGCAAGAAGATGCTAAAATTAACATTATTTTGTTTTTGTGAAAAGCATATAAATCTTTAAAAAAAACTATAATGACACATATTTAGCATCAAGCCTGTCATAGATGTCTCATCTTGGAAGCATTACAATTGGAAAACATTTTTTATTGCAAATGTGAAATAATTCTTGTGGCTTTATTTACCGCAGTCTTTATTCTGAAACCTCACCCTCATTTTCTTCTGAAAACTTCCTGCACTTCACTGTCATTTGTTCCTGGCTTTTGCAAACAAAACTATTACATTGAGAACACTTCATAGTCGTGTTCACATTTTTTTCATTTATTAAGTGTTTTACAGTGGCCTTGCTGCTTTGAAGTTTCATTTTTTGGAGGTTTTTCTTTAATATTCAAATGGTTATTCAAGAACAGTCGTATATCCATTGGAAGAGTTTGAATGGAACCCGTTACAAAGAGTTAATTTTTCATAGTCACAGAGATTTGTTTAAAAAATATTCCATCTTGTTGAAGTATTTTTTGACATAATAAAATGATACTTGAGAATTTATACTGGCTACATTTAACAGTGATAAGAAGACGGAAAGTGGCCATCTTCGGGTAACACAAGCACATGAATAGGAGACAGGTAATCTGCTGCGTCGGATCCTTTGGTTTTGTTGTAGTTCATAACCACCTGTAGTTTTCCAGATTCCTGGTCAATTGATTGATCATCATGGAATGTGGATAGCAGCAATACAGATTTATTTTTTGTAGAACAACAAGACACTAATGTCAGATTTTTGGAAACCAAACAGATCCTTGACCAAGAAGAATACTTGTATACCACTTGCCTTTGGTTTTATTTCAATTTATGCCTATGATCATCTTGACTAACCTGTGCACGATGTCTGAGGGAGAATTGGATGCACAGAATGAACCTTCCAGCTGCTTTCCACAGTAGACCTTGTTACTTGTGTAAAATGAATGGTAATTACACAGAAAATATTTTTATGCCATATTTAGCAGGGTTACTCAGCATGTATTGAATAAAGGAGCATCTCCTTTGAAATGACTTGAGTATTCGTCAATTGTAACATACATGCCAGTAGTGTACGAGTTTTTGCAGTTATGAACAAATGTTTCCATGAATTTTTTGGATTGAAGCTAATTTATCAACTTCTTCCCTTTCTTCAAGCATCATTTTGTCATCAAACCTCATGCATCTCAGGATAAAGAAAAATCTATGACGACTTATGGTGGCTCTGCTTAGCATTATACCAGTCTAATCCCTTGTCCATAGTTCAATAACATTGTCAAGATTCCCGTTTCACTCCGAAAAGAATAAGAAGACCAAAACATGTACCGATTTCATCATGTGATGTTAAATGACAATCATGTTCCCTCTTATAATGACTACCTAGGATTATTCGCTGAATGAATAAGTTCATGAATTGAGTAATTATGTCAACCATATCACCAGTGATTAATAGCTGGAAAGCATTAAATTTGGTGGGTAACATGGTAGCTTTTGCCCCGGGAGAAATTCTAACATTTTTTTCTGAAACCTTTTTGTTTTTTTTCATAAGTAGAAACTTCAACCATTTCATTGAATTATCTTTCCCCAAGTAGAATTCTTAATTACTTTAGCTGAATTCACCTTCAGAAGAGCTGTGTGCATCAAGCTCCTGTTTCGTCTTGCTTTCATGGTCACTTCTAGCGATAACCTCATCTTCGCCATCTGAGAAATCACTGCCCACTTCAAGTGCCCATTCTAGCTTCATCAGGTCATCTTTCTTGTTGGAAAGGTCCTGGAGGATTTTTGCTACTTCATTTTCACCTAATCTTTGGTCCCTAGTGCGCCGTAATCCAAAATAACTATACGTTCAGTCAAGTGTAGCAAATGCAAACATATTTACTCTCATAAAATTATACTTGCATTGTTTTTTTACAATAATTACTCTGTGAACTAGTACGCTGCATTGGTGCACTCTGTGTGCCATTCAACATCAACACAGAAAAGTGTTCTCATCGATGAATGAGAAATCTGATTAATGCAAAACTTATTAGTTATTATGTAACAATATTATAGGAAAACACGAAGAGGGAAAAATGATTACAAGGAGAGAAGAAAAAGTTACTCAATTGGCACACAGTGCACCTGCACGGCTGCTCGAAGTTTAATACCTCCACCTACTGTAAACCAATGCTATCCTTTTGTGCCATCTACTTAAACTATTCTAACCCTCAAAGCCATCCTTATAGATATCTTCCCAATCATATGTATCAATAAAACTACCACCAACCAACTACCCAAATGCCCCTCAGTTACTTAATATCCAGCCCACCTTGTGTACTTTCTTTATACCAATAGTGCCCTCTTTAAATTCCACTCACACCCTGAAATCATCTGAGATGGTTAACTTGTCCCTTACTCATTGTTCATTCCCCTCCCCAAAAGTCCATAATTCTTTCATCCCTTTCTGCCTTGTTCACCTCTAGCAGCATCATCTCTCCCTTTCATTTCAAACTCTACATGGCTTTCCTTTATTAGCCTTTGCACCTACCCTCTTAGCATTAGAATTATCAATCACCAAGCTGCCCAGGTTTCTGCAATCCCTCTTCCCCATCCATTTCTGTCCCAGTTCCAAACTACAGTTCTATCCACAATATCAACTCTGACAATCGTCAAAATGTATCTCTCATTTCCTCTCTACCTTCCACTGGCACACTGCTTCAATCGGAAATATCAACTTGAACAGGCCTGCATGTTTTCTTCATACATTCTAAACCTCTTCAACTAAATATAATTCATTATCACCCATCCCCTCCTGCCACCTTATCATCAAAACTCTTTCCAAAATCCATCCCTCCATTCTCAATATTCTCCACCCTTTATTCCTCCTCCCTAAAAAACTTCTCTTCCCTCCTCTCATCCCTCTTTTCCCCTCCCTCATTCATTTCATTCCTACTTTTAGCTGAAGGTAGCTGTGGAAATAGAATATTTCAAGAAATTAGTTTTTTATTTTCTATTTCTCTTATGTTTTTCAATTAAAGTGCGATACAATTTTTTATGTTCACATTTGTTATTTTTTCACCCACACATGCATACATATAATAATCAATTTTTGTCCTGGAGTTCTTTGGGCATGCCCTTCCCAAAGGTGAAAGCATGTTCAGCAAATATGCATGCACTATCACTATGGCAGTCTAAGATCTAATCTTATGAAATTTCATGAGAGAATCTTTGAAAAACACCGAATTTTATTTAAGTGAGGCAGCCAGTAGTACAATGAGATACATGCATGGCAATTAAATGAATTCTATAGTATCGAAACACAAAATATCTAAAAAAGAAGTAAAAATTACCATTGTCATGGACAATTTTACCATCTAGCCATTCAATTATCTGTGAACCATTTCTAGGTTATAATTGGTATCTTAATAGAATATGTAGGTCAAAATATGGCACCCAAGTGGTTCTAGAACATCTTGAGAGCACTGGGAGTATTCCCCTGGGTACCTCAGTATTCCGAGATACTCTAGTGTCAGTATGATCCAAAGACTGGTATGGTCATGCTTAAATAAGGTCATATAGTGTTCAAATTATTCGTGTTTTTTAGTATGTAGGTGATCCAAAAATTGATATATTTTTATTGAATAATCTTTTTAATGGGTTGGTGAATTTGATTATTTGTTTTGGGTTTTGTATGTATACGAATTAAAAACTATGAATTTTATCTTTATGAAATTGTTATACACCAAGCACCACCATTTATTGCCACATTTACTAGCACATTGAGATTGGTTTTGAGCTTCATATGGAGCATTTTCGTTTCCAGATTGGTCTTTTTTTGCAGCAAACAGCTTCAGAATCAAAGAAATGTTTTACTTCAAGTCTAATTCAAAAATTTTAAAGTTGTAAATACATTGAATTAAATATAAAAAATACAGCAAAAAAATTGATAAAAATAATGCATGGGATAAGCATGTGAAGTATGCATCATAGAACTAAAACTTACACAAAAAAATGCATGGAGCTAACTAGCAAAAGGAATTGAGGGGAAAATCATATTTTAACATTATGCACACTCTTGCCATATTGATGAGTAGTCTGCTCATTAAGTATATGAATGATGAAATTGATAAGGAAAACTTATTTCAGATGAGGGATTTGAAGATGTATGACAAATGGTGGGTCTCTGGGTCATGGAAATACTTCAATTGGGCAGATGGAATGTTACTGGATTTCCATGTTTTGTGAGTGCAGTTTGGGTTTATAAACACACGCTGTTGTCTTTAAATTCTTCCTTATATATTACCATTGTCTTTGGGAGTGTCCATTAAAGTTTTCTCATCAAAGTCAGAGTAATGCAATACTTACCAGCAAAACAAATTAAGCTCAAAAATGAAGGTGAGCAGACTGACTCTCAGCTACAAATATGGTTGTTAAGCATAATTTCTGTGTTGAGAGACAATTGAGGCAGACAGTACTCTCAACATTTTTATGTGGGATTAATTGCTAAGCTAAATGAATGGCATCATGAGTTCTCTTGAAGGATTTTGGGAAGATCATTTATGTCTTAAAAACAACTGGGTTTAAGACAACCCTGAGGGACTTAAGGGAGTATGGCTGATACTTGAGGAATATTTCAGTCCATCAACTGTAAGGATACTATTTGTGATCATTTGGAAATGTATAATCGTCCAATCCACTGGGATACATTTAACTCTTTCACGCTAAGTGAAGAGTACAGACATGGTGAAATGCTTTGGATATATCAAAATATAATCTTTAAGTTTCCTGTTGGTTTTCAAGTGGATGAAGTGTTATGTCAAGTGATTCATTTTCAATGAACGAGACGGATATCCCTAAACCTATGCAGAAAGACAGAAACGACATGTGTGTGCTTTTTCAAATATTTTTAGAGAGTAAATTTTGACTGAAATTTACCATTAGTAATTTGAATCAACAGTAATGCCAGTATTTTTGTAAATTGGAACAACGTTACAATCTTTCAAGATAAAAATACCTTGTTGCAGTGATTCATTTCATTCGATATTTTTTTCTATTATCATAACTGAGAAAATCTCATTTTCTGGAATTTCATTTGAGCCAGCACTACCTTATGCTGTAGTCTGAGAATGATTTTTAATACTGATTTACGATAGGTTTCCAAATAATGATCTATAAAGTATTAGAAGTTACCTCACAATGAAGAACAGAAGGGAATAATGTAGGGCAAACAAGAGAAAGTCCACTTGACACTATGTATAATGTGGTACATAACAGTGTTAGGGACTGTATAAAACCTACCTCAATGGCTGAGTTATCTTTGATGAGGATAAATTAGTTATTTAGCAGAAATAATTAATTACATAATTTTGAAAGTGAAGAATGTGCTGTTCTAGCTTGTTTTGTGTTGGTAGCTATTTTTAAAGTCAACAAAGCATTTGGTAAGCCTATATAAATATGAGTAGCTAGGTATACCTTGTTACTTGTATTTTGGAGGTGCCCGGTTAATATAAAAATCATCGAAGAGTATCATGCTGTGTATCCTGTGTATAGTTAATTGGCAGGTCATGGTGAGTCCATATTATCAATTTACTTTCTAATAGGTCAATAATATCCTTAGTTGACTAATTTACAATTAGTTAATAAACATATCATTGACTCATTTGAAAACACTTTCTATGCTATTTCTGAACTAATACCTACATATTGCATTGTGTGGCATTACATGTAAGACCATACAATGCAATATGTATAGGTATTAGTTTAGAAATCAAATAATAAATAAATTATTTTTGCTACTATCCAAAATTAAAAGGGGCGTGATAGTCCAGTGGTTATAGTTGCTGGATTGCTGACCAGAGGGCCTGGGTTCGATACCGGATGATACCTCGGGACACTCTTAGTTTCATCCAAGCTGTGTCACATTTTTCGGGGACCAGGTCATCATGGGAAGTACTAGGAAAATAACTGGTCCCCCTACCCTGATTTGTGAAATTCACAGCCCATTGGGCTTAGTACTGGGTGAGCTCTACCCTCACCTACCAAACAAAGCTTTGGGGTTTTTATGATAAAAAGTGAGGTTACGATTGTAACCATTAGCCCCCTCCAAAATTATTTTCTGGTTGCGAAAATGAAAGAGAATATAGAAGTACATTTTTATATTCCTCGGGTAAGCCCAGAGAAAGAACATTTAAAGAGTATTTTTTCCTTACTCCTTTGGTGTAAAGACTTATCAAACTCATTTGATTGATGGAAAAAATTCATGGAAAAGGGAATCCACATTCTAAGTAAGTAATTATATTTAATTTAACGATCCTTCAGTGTTTACTGACTCATGCGGCAATAAGGAACTGACCCCGATATGTGAAGTTCACATGCCATTGGGATGAACTCCATCCTCTCCTATCAAACCAACCTTCAGGTTGATTGTTGTGGTTTTTTATGTGGTGAGATAAGTTAAATCTACTTGTTATCTATTTTGTATGAACTTTCAGAGCTGTAGAAATATTTTTAGCAAGGGTTTTTCAATATCGATAGTGAAAATTTCCCGTGTTGCTCTTTGAAAGTCGCGGCATGGGGTTGCAGTTTGTGCAATACAACAGAAATATACTGTTACGTTTTTGAGATTTAAATTATTGGTGTATTTAATTTAGTGCTTGATATTTCTTTATTTAGCCTAAACATTGGAAGACCTCGTATAATATATCAACGTAAACTTATTCTTAGCTAAGCATTGACCATTATGTATGCGGGATAGTTTCAAAACAATCTTACTTGGTTATTTTATGGTTTTTCCCCTGACAAGCTGCTAACCTCAGCTAACCTAACGCAACTTAATGAAAGAAGTCCCACGTGCTTAATTCCGGTCTTGTTTGATGTTGTTTACGCTTTCATTTTAGGTGGCATATCTCAAATTAATGCCCAAAAATGAAGCGAAAGAAGTTGTTGGAGGATAATGATCATTCTGGCGGAGATTTGGAGCCTTTAAAGAAGAGTAAACATTTCTCTGGGTTGATATTCCGGCAAAAAATCATAGGCGAAGAATCAGTTCAAGGTAGGTTCATATGAAGCAAATTAAAGGAAGTAAATATTTTGTAAGTATAAACTTATTATTTTCATATTTCAGCGCTGAAATCATTTCTGGAGGCCTATAAAGAGGGTACTTCCGTGCAAGATATAGTTTTGGAATACTTGGAATCAGGGGGAAATGGAGAAGAAATTTTACTTTTGCTGACGAATGAAAACAAAGATCCTGAAACTGTAACTTACGTATTTAACGTATTAGAATGCATTTTTTTGCGGTAAGTTCCGAGACTTGTCTGTCTACGAAGCACAATATGATCCAGTCACTTCGATTGCTGTTTTAATATATTTTGCGTGAAATATTGTTTTCAGAGTAATGACAGGCTTGCCATCATATTTGCCGGAAGCAGAGGAAACGGCCAAATGTTTACTTCAGTCACATTTACAATCAATTTATTTGTTACTCTCAGTAAAGAGTTCAGTTGAGAGCAAGAAAGCTGTTCTGCGGCTTCTTACTGGTTAGTTTAATTTTATTTGTTCTTATCATACTTTTCTTCAGTTAAAAAGTTGGTAAAAATTTGTATTTAATCTATTTCCAGCAATGGGTACATTAAGTGGAAGAGTAGCCAAGAATATATTGACCTACTTGAAAATAAACAACAGCATGACGTATGGACTTACAAGGAATGATAATCCAAATAGACCTCTCTTTGTTCACTTTGTGCTGTCTTTCATAGTCGAAGGCAATCCTCATGTGGTAAAGTTATTGCTTGATAAAAAAGGTAAGTTTACACTTTTCTTTATTTTGTCACCAGTAATTATTTGTTTAACCAGCCCCTATGAGGACAAGCACTATTCTTAAATTCCATATTTTGATGGTGATCCTTGGCCTAATTATATTGCATGCAATATTATAATATTCCATGAAATTTGATAAGCTTGGGATAATAGTAACTGCAAATAGTATTTTTTTATGTTTACTAAATGCTATTTACATTTTGCCATTTCCACGTCTCTGCAGTCAGCAGTTTCAACAGTCTAATCTATGATTCTGTCCAATTATAATTTTAAAACTTCCAAACACTCATTTTTGCCTTGTTCCCTGAATCTTCCTCTTCTATTCTCTTGAAATTCATTTTGCTGTCATCAATTCTTTCAGATGTCTTTATATTTTATTTGAATGCTCACCATCATGTGCTTTAAAACCTTTGAAAATTTGATTATTGTGCTTGAAAAGTTGGTGAATTATTGTGAGATGTATTGTTTGGATTTCGAGAGTGGGATCATTCCATGTCAAACCAGCTAAATTTCAAAATGAAACCCTCTGACTCGGAATTTTTTTTAAAATTTCAGTTTTACTATATAAATTGATAGTCGCTGTAATTTTTCTCTTGAAGCTACATAGTTTCAAACATTTAGGGGTTCACATTTTTACAGTATTGCCAATAAATTTCATTTCTGAGACAGTGGACAAGGAAAAAGTCATAGTTCTGTGACACATTACCATATCAATGTCATATTTAATCGCACGTCAATCAAAATACATATATAGATTCCAATAAAAATGTTTCTTCAACCATACTTATGCTTGTAAGTTATTATATATTCATAGTTTTTAATTCATTTAGTGTTTATGCACAAAAACATTACTTCACTGAATAAGTGTTACCTCGTTGCAAAAAAATTACCACCACAAAAATAAAATATTTCTCCAGTCTCATATCTCACCAAAAAAAGTCCATGATGGCAGTGGTGTTATGATGATGCTTCACTATACCCTAGTGAGGAAGGAATAAGCCCTCAGAAGAAAAGAAACCCCCCTCCTGCCCTTGTCTAGCAAAAGAGAGGAATTGTTGAGAAGGGGTTTTCACTGTGCATTCTGAGGTGAGGGAGCAGGTTTCTGTGTCCCATGCAGCAAAGAGTGGGAAGGAGATGACTGACTCCCATTGTTTTTGTAACCCAGGACTGAAGGTGGTCCCCTTCCCATCTGTATGCCTCCATTGTCGTAGTTTGAGAGGGAGAGGAGCAGCAGAGACATAACCACAGTAATCCTCCCATTGGTTGGTTTGGTAGATGAGGGTAGAGCTCACCCTTTACTAAGCCCAATGGAATGTGGAATTCACACATCAGGGTAGGGGGGCCAGTTTCTTTCCCTGTGACTCCTTCAATTTCCCAGGATGACCTGGTACCCAAAAAATCACACAGCTTGAGTGAAGATGAGGGTACCCAGAGGCATCAACTGGAATAAATGCCACTAGCGGAGAAGTATATATATATATATGAAGTTGCAAATAATCTCCTACATTTCATGCAGAAAAAATGTATTGATTAATTCCACTGCCTAATTACTTTTATTGAGACAACATCTCTCTTATAAATATGTGTAGTTTACTCTGTACAGGAGTTTAATACGTTTTTGAGCATTTAGTGGTGTATTTCTCAATGTTTCAGAATATTGTGCTGTGCATTAATTAATTCTCTCCAAAATATACATTCTGAAAAATGCCAATCTACATACAACTACTTTGTGAACAGCATGTTGCTGAGGACTTTTTGTTTGAGACCCTCTTCTGAGAGCGTATTGTTAAAGAAAATGGGCCTCCAGTATGATAAAAATTGCTAGTCCCCTCAACTCCCCCAAAAACGTTTTTCTGCATTCATTGCCCTATACACCCCGTATCCTACAGAACACCCTCCAAGGTAATCCCTTCTCCTCTAGAACACATTCTCAATGTTGGAGTACAGGAAACATCATTTACCCACTTCCCTTAAAAACATTCTCCAGTCGCACCAGCAAATAATAATTGACTTTCATTTCCGATGGGTGTTTTCCATAATAAAAATTTCACAGGTTCATCGTGAGTTTTTGTCCATTTCTCTTGTGTATATTTTACAATACAGCAGATTTTTACTCTCATGTGTGAGCATTTTTCTCACATTATTTTTCCTAGATGAAGTTTCAATTGGTATCATTGATTAGAAAATTTAGTTTAATAAAGAAATGTTTTCCATAATCATACATGTGTTCAACTCTTCCAAAGAATTTCTCTTATTGGTTTGCATTCTACCATAGTGTTAATGGAGTGTAATTCCACCTAAATAATTGGACAGTTTTCTGGATGCATTGCAGCATTAAAATTAATGAATCAGTCAATGTTAGATCTAGAAGTAGGTCTTTGTGATATAGTGATCCTGCTTCAAATCCTATAATATTTTTGTGTTGATTTGTGTTCTATCATAGCAGTTTATTTTCAAACTGAACAGCTATTTTATGGAATTTTGTAGCCTTGTAATTAATTCTTTCTGTGATAGATCCTGTATGCTAGCAGTAGGTATTCAATATGAGCCCTAAACAATCATGTGATTCTTATGATTTTATATTTTCCAAGGAGCTCATTTAAACCATTCACACAAAGAGTATGTGTCATTAAATATTTTGGTCTATGGTGTTATAATTAGCATGCCAATCTAATATCAGGTGATTACACAACCCTGAATGTTTCATGTGAAATGACCCCATGTTCAGATGCTGATGAAAAATTACAATTTTCATTATGCCATTCCTCATAATGTAAAAATGACTGAGTTAGGTTGAAATAATTTGATGAAAAGTGCCTGATTTTAGGTTCTGTAGTTTTCAGGACAACAATAGCAAATTCCAATGAAATAATAATGTTTATGAAATCATGTACAAGTCCAAAAAACAGCTATTTGGTAATCGATTAATCGTGATATTTCCTAAATGATAGAATTACAGAGAAATTACTGCAAACTAGCATTTTCAGATCCTACACAATTCCATATAGTATAATGATGACACCATGCAGGATGGTAATCCAGTAGATAGAGCGCTGGGCTTCTGACTAGAGGAACCAGGTTCGATTCCGGGTGATGCCTCCGCACTGGAGGGACCCTTAGCTTCACCCAAGATGTGTGATTTTTCGGATACCAGATCATTCTGGGAAACTGCAGGTGGCATAGGGAAAGGAATGGGTCCCTCTACAAAGTGGTAACGTTAAAAAAGTGGTAACCTCCCTGTTGTATGCCGATAACCCTTATTTAGTGAACATGTTTTTGTGCTTTAACATTTGATTGATGAAAAACTAAAGAGGTAAGCAAGGTTATTGTAACTTTTTTTCCATAGTCTACATACTTTAATTGATATGTAATAAAAATTTGACATTGATATGTTGATTGGTCGCCAAGGTAGACATTTTTTTCTTATTTAAAAATATATTTATA
>LYUA01001334.1:207461-224329 GCA_002093875.1 Calopteryx splendens | reverse complement strand
ACATGGTGCTGGAGGAGAATGCTGAAGATTAAATGGACTGGCAAAGTGAGAAGCGAAGAAGTATAGAGAAGAGCAAAGGAGAACTTGAGTGATTGGACACACCTTGAGGCACAACGGATTAGTTAGAAATATAATAGGAAGGGAAAATTTAATGGAAGGCCCAGCGAGGAAGACCAAGGGACAAGTAAGTAGGACAAATAAAGAAGGACGTAAAACGGAAAAGTTATCACGGAGTGAGGGAATTAGCAATAAGTAGGGGAGAATGGAGGGCTGCAGTAGTAAACCAATTTTAGGATTGAAGTACTGATGATGGTGGTCATAAATCACTAGGAAGGCATATCCATTGTCACAATAAGGATTGTACCCGTATTAGAGAGTGCTGTGAACCCAAAATGACTACTTAGTCCATCTTTTATCGTCCATATTCAGCATTGTCTGCGTCGTCAAATTCGCTGTATCGACAAGGTCATTCATATCATCATATGAACGATAATTATTAACCCGCAGACATGCTGATCGGTTTATTAAAACTATTCAAGTGAGAATAAATGCCGACGTAGTGTAGTTATAGGTATCGTTACAACGCACATTTTTACCCACACCACAATTTATGCATGGAAAATTTGAAACAGAAATTTCTGAATTAAAATTGAAGATGAAAAGGAGTTAGAAGGAAATTGAAACCAAATTCTTGGGAACTGCTAAAAACGAGGAAATCACTCAGCCTTATTGCACTTATGTGCTCCCATGGGCAGAGAGCCTCTTCTATTGTTCAAGTGGTGTAGATCGAACTTGAATAATATAACGCATCAAGTTGGCCGGCATCATTCAATTAGGTACATCATCATGGGAAATCAAGTAATTAAAAGGCACACCCTTCCTTCAGAATAGTGCTTACGGGGTCCTTAAGGGATGGGCAATTTTGCTCTTTAATGCAATCGGATCGTTACTGACAGCTATGTTCAAGTAGATGGGATAAAAATGGCCACGCGCAATTACTCATATTCTTTTCAACTCTCACTCTGCAGACCAGTCATCGCTCATACTGGCGCTCAACATATACTGGCCTTGGCTAGCTCAAGCATTTGACCTTAACTTTACATTTACACGGTTGGTTACACATGTGGAGTCGCATTCTGTATTTTTCATGTTCACAATTGGTTAAAAATATTTTGCATTTTTCTCCGGTTCCTGGAATTTGTTTTCCTTACTGATTGCAAAACTCTGTCCTTATCTTTCAGAATTGAATGCTTCCTTACCTAAGGTAATTTTTTCCAATATCCCTACCACAATGCCCACCTTCTTCCAAAAAGTTGCCTAAATAGCCAAAATGTTCTACCTGCTCCAGCTTGTGCCGTCCCACTTTCATGTTTATCTTTGGTCTCCAATGTCTCGAGAACCTCATAACCTTAGTTTACTTACTTAATTTATTTTCAAGGCATACCTATCACACTGGCTCTCTTGTGAACAATGCAATGACCGCAAGTCCTCTACTGATTGGCCAACTAAAGCTTGATCGTTCGCAAACCTGGCTGACTTGATAAGTTTCCTAACTACTTTTACTCCTACCTCTGGTTTTTCCGACGTCTCCCTTACCATTTCCCCCACTTAAACGTTGAGAAGCACCGGTGATAGTGGACAACCTACCATTCTTTCACCTCCATACTAAAAAAAATAACTTCAATTCTCGAGAAAATATAAGGCACGGCCAATAGTGGACGATATTAAAGCAACCACAGAAGCAGGAATGCATCTACATAATAATTTATGAGTGTAGCATCCGATTCTTCCGGAATAAATCTTAAATGTTTTTAGGAGATGGAGTTTGCATGCTGAATTAACATTGGTTTGATATTGTCATTTCTCGTGAAATATGATGAAGTATTCAATCAATCTTACATCAGGGTAATTGATTTTTTTATAGGCCGACGGAAAAGGTTCACCCTCTTTCACAATTGGATTTGTACAATAAACGGTCTTATCATGGCGTAAAAAAAGAAGTCTGCGTTAGTGTTTTACCGTAACGTCCACTCACAACCAATCGTCAAATGAATTCTTCCTGATGAATCCGAAACCCACTCGAGGAGATGAAAAGTGTGTCTTATCCACTCACTCTCTGATGGTAACTCAGACACACGTTTCAACAAGCCTCCCTTAGGCCGAATGATTCCGGCTGAGCAGGTTCTACAATCTTTGGCAGGGGTGAAGGTTACCTATATTAAAACTTGTAACATCTCGTGATCAGTCAAAACCATGATCGAAGCAATCGGTGCGAGAGAGCACGATGACTAAGTTAGTATTTCTAAATTTAGTCTGCCTGGTTTCAATATCTATTCACTAAATATTGTGGCTTAAAAGTTATTACACAAATATATCAATTATAGCAAATAAATGACGAAAATTATGCATTTTAAAGTGTTCCCTGTGTTAAAAGTGGATACAAGGATCCCATGACACTAAGGATCGTTCGCCCATCCTCGTAAAAATAACACGTTTCCCTTGACAGTAAATGTTGGCTATAAAACTTCTTAATAATTAGTATGTAGCTTTTTATGATAAAATAAGGAGCTAAACTCTGACGAAAGTTTTTTCGGGAAGAAATACCTCCATGACATTTCTTTATTCTTCGACGATTTGGTCAGTGAATTAAAAATTTCCACCTCTGATATGTAAAACAATAAATTATGGTCTCGGTAAATAGAGACGTGCAATGGGAACAGGTTTCGTAGTTTCAATTATTCTCAGTTCCCCTGAGCAAATAGAAAATGATAAAGAACAAAATTAGTTTGAGACATGTGTTTCTCTCACTGAAATAACAAATTTAACATTTTCTTTATTTCAACTTACGAGTGAGTTATTGAATATCGATACTGTTTTTTCCTAATTCAAAAGCAAGAAATTCATTAGTTTTTAGAAGACAAGGCTATAGTACTAACTATAATATATGAATAATTAAAACCAAAGTAATATTCAATTCTCCGAGATGTCATCCGAAAAAAATAGTATTCGTCATCCAGATTTCTAATAATATTTGAGCTGACTTTTAAGCTTTGCGATAGGGGATTGAACAAGATAAGGAATCTTTGCAGTAGGCAATTCTTCCGTAGAGGTCATCCCGGGATTATCTCTTTCACAGCTGCAAGTCCAATCTACACGCATGAGTGAGTCCAAAAATTAGACTGGCTCACTGATGCTAAGCAATCATTAAAGGTTCGTCAGTTATTGCTCATTTCAGTTGGATCGTCGTATCACTCTGCAGACGGGTGATGGTCTGCGATTTGACACGTCTCCGTCCGTCTATCCAGGCACCCGCGCCTGAATTGACACTTCATCGTCGATTCTGATGCTCCACTGTGTGGAGTGGGGCTTGTAGACAAGGGGAGTAGGGGTGGGGGGGGGAGGACCGAGGGATTGGTAGGTACGTGTGCGAGAGAGAGAGGGTGAGGGAGACAGGGAGAACGAAAGAAAGGGAAAGAGCGCGCGGGACATGCAATTTCTAGAACATCGAGGTCCCCCGCGTATGTCATTCGATGGCTTATAAATCATTGCATTCGAGAACTCAGCAACCTACCGAGCAAGAACGAGGCGCGGGTGGTGAGCATTGGATGGCTGCGGTACGTGATGAATCGCCCAATGGTTATATCACACGGAGGTATCGCCCACCCGCTTCTATTATTCGTTACACGATGCTCGCTCTGCTGCCAGAGGCACAAATTATCCCGCCACGGACGCCGTTCCTCCTCATTTTTTTTATCTCCGGAAATAAATATAAACCCAGTACCTTGATGTGTTCCTGAAACTGAAGGGATCGACAGTGGAAATGTTTTTTTTTGTGAAAGGAATACGCATTTCTATGAGAAGTAGTTTCAGGACTTCAGGCAAGTCGAAACTTCATGTAAGAATTGTTGGCTTTTGAAAAAATCAATACGGGTAGAGATGCATCATCATTTTCTCAATATCACCTTTTTTAAACTGAGATCCAGCATTCTGGTTAGCTTTTTCTTGGGTTTAAGTATCCCATTATACTGCAAACATAATCAATGCTGGATAATATTTCTCGAGCTATTGTTACAATCACGTCTAATCATCTTAAACAGTAAAAGTGTGCAGAGTATAATGTAAAATGATTATCCAATGCCGAATGACGAAGTTTTTTGGCAAATTTATTTGTTCAATGGGAATTTCTCATCATTTTGTGTCATTAGGGAGCTACGTTAAACTTTGAATTTGAGACGCAGGAGCAGGCAGAACAGTTCAGCTATTGAGAAGTAACTTAAACGAATATGGGCAAATTACTAGTAAGCACTGGCAAGGGGATTAAAAAAATAATGGAATCAGTATAAAAAAATGTTACAAAGGAAAAGGAGTTGATAATAAGGAACTTAAATGAATATTAACATAGAAAAGAGTAGAAATCATTTTTGAAAGAAGATAAAATTGATCATAGGGGCAAGAGGATAATAATACATACTAATAATACATAATACATAATAATAAGGCAATATATGTAGGATTTTGACTAGGCGTTGATATGGAAAATAATGGAGAAAATATACAAAGATGAGGGACGAAATTAGGTGTGGTAGAAGGTATGTGGGAATATTTTATTGTAATTACAGTCATAACACGTGGGACCCAAAAAAAGGTAAGGTTAACATTCATAAAAGATAGATATGCCATGCGATATGGAACACCAAATATCAAAAGCACCGATTCATGGTGCTGTTAAATAAACAGAACTGGCGATATATTTAAAACTCTTTTATTTGTCATAAATGCTAATTTATGAATTGAGCATAAAGATATTCGGGGCTGTTTTTCGCAGAGTGTATTACAACGTTTTACATCAATTAGAAGGGGGATAGGATTACATGGAAAATCTGCATTTCTTTGAAGGTAAATTAGCTGATTTTTAATTGTTTTTTTTTTCAGAGGGAGTAAAATAATACCTCCCGAATAATAAAGAATGAAGCATTCATAAAATAAATTCGTCTCATTTAAGAAAATAACTTTCCTCGAGGAGAATTACTTAAGGAGAATTTTGGAAAAGTAAGCAAGAGAAGTCAAAGGGAAATTTCCTGGTGAATTAATAATGCTTTAATGGCTAATGCGAGGTTGTGTTGCAGAGAAGTGAGTTAACGATTCTGTTTTTTCCCTCATCCTAATGATTTACATTGAAAAGGCTTGTTTATCGAGAAAGGAAGGCTTTCCTAGGATTTAAACATTCAATTAATTAGCCGTAGAAACTTACTCAAGTGCCCCTTAAAACTCCTTCCTCTTGTGACCTCATTTTAGTTGATCCAAAACATTTTTATTTCAATGAAAAAATTGGTAATCCTTTTAGTGACGAAATTTATTCATGTTTTTGCCTCACCCACAACGAACTTCGCAGTGTGGAAATCTTATAAGTTATCCAGGGTCTCGTTTCTCAATGCTACAAGTCAATTTTTAAATACTTAATAATTTGTCATTGGTCAGATTATATTGACTATAAATTGAAAATTATGCAACCAGCTGTCAGTACGACAACTTGTGGAAATTTTATTACTAAACATGCGTAGTTTAAAATGTCCCACGTTTCATATGCGGTTGTTTTCTTAGGAATTGTAAAATGTAAGCTTTTGAGAAACAGGCTTCAGATATAAAGATTTTTCAACCTGTCGGTAAACTACTGCCAATTTCATGTTTCTAAAATAAAAAAAAATTTCTTAGCTGCCAACAAAAGTTTAACAAGGAAATATTAATAATTTATTTTTTATGCAACTATGTTAACATTCAAAAATTCAGTCCAACTTGGTGGCAGTTAGGAAAAGATATCTGAGCAAGATTAGTTCTTATCAGTCTCTGTGACTAACTTTCTGTGGGAACGGTTGCTAATGTTAGCAGCTGGTTTTGTTCAAATTAAATTGAAAATAAGAAGTGCATTGTAGGGAGAATATAGATGATTTACGGAACCTGACAGTGACCGCTGATCGTATAAAGTGGCCGACAATTTGAAGCATCAAAATTACTGAGGTCTGATGCCCGACAACTTATTTCCCTCTTAGAAATTATGGGATTTAGACAGTATATATACTCAATGCACAACGCGGTGCAATGGGACTTAAAAATTAATTGAATGTGTGAAACGAAATGGGAAAAAATATTAGAATTTTCAAAGGATTCGAGGGTCAAATATACCCGGTTAATCAATTAATATCTCTAGTTAATGCCCATTTACAAAAACGGGTTTGCAAAAAAATCCACTCCCCTGATGTAACGGACCTGTAACTCATGGCGTTAACCAAATAATATTCCACTCCAATGCAAATTTTTTCATGAAATGCGACACCTCAGGGATCGTGAGGCAAAGTGGAAAGTTGATTTTTTTATAGCTAATCATTAACTTGGATTTCCCAGGCCACGCCTTCCCGTGGAAGTTTTTTGAAAGCATAGCGCAGTTGGTAACGTACACGTCGTCTGGCTCAAAACTAGGCAGTACCGAAGCCTAAAAGAGCATGGGTATTATGCGAATGATTTTTTTCAGTTACGTGTTAACGGCAGTGATGTAAAATGCTCCCAAGTAGACATTTTTACTATGAGCCTTACACATTATCGCTACACAACCATGTGTCACTTGAGATAAGTTTCAGGAAAGGCGGATTGCAGGGCGTATTAAGTGGCACTGTATTACTTAATATTATGATGCAGAGGGGGGAGCGTTACGTCTGAGAGGCAGAGAGGGGGAAGTCTTAGGCGGAATGGAAGTAAATAATAAGCGGATTTCAAGAATATTTTTTTTGCATACAGTATATTAGAATACTTATTGTAAGGTTAGTTATAGTTCTATAGTTAGTAAGGGATAGTTATGGTTCTCAGTCCCTGGATCCATGAAAAACCTACCTTGAGCGTCAGACTATTGTTAATAATAAAATAATAAGAAATGATGATTCAATTTTCTTTTTTCATTTTATAATTTTCAAGACATTGAATTTGAATTTAAAGAAGGATAGCCTCCCTCAGCGTTCACTCCAGTACAGTGCTAAACCCAGACGCATTGGCTCGTCTGCAAGACAAATTGGCGTGGTAAGAGAAATCAAATCGTGCAAAAGCAATCCTCGGAGTAGAACAGAGTTTATAAGGGTGATAAATGCTTGGGAAATTATGATCCACTGCCGACCACGAATCGTATCCTCATTACCTACGGCCGTGATTGACCCTCGGTTGGTTCACAAAATTGTCCAATTCATTACCGCTTCAAACAACAGGCGCGTCGATCACTACGAAAGGAATTATCTTGCACAAATATTATTTCTCCGGGAGTCCAAAAACGGGGGATGAGCGAGGGTGAGGAGGGCGAGGATGGAAATTCAAATCATCGAACCCTTCAGGAGAGATTAATCGTTTATCCACGGACTAGGTAGGTAGTCGTAAAAGGCGGACATTCTTTCGTTTCCAGCTCCCAAAATAGCCCATGCGCGCAAGCCAAAACCACAGGAGAGCCGTAAGCTCCACGAAACTAGATCGCTCAATCCGTATCAGATTTACATCGGTTGAAATGTCCACTGAATCCACATTCGGTACACAGCAAGCGATGGTAACTATTGACTTGCCAACTAGGGTTGCGGCTGAAATGCTAAAAATTTACTCTGGCTCTCTTGCGATATAGGTTCTTCATTGTTCCTATTTCCTACTTTTTTACTTCCCACGTTCCGTAAATCCTTGTGTTAATATTTAGGTAGGAGTGACGAATGGGCCAATATAAAGGGCACAATAGATTCTAATGCATGAGAAATGTGTATAGCCGCAAACTGCACCAAAGCCTTTTACTCAGATTCAGCAGCGCATTTAATATTAGCATCAATTATTCAAAACGGTAAAATAAATTCAATCACAGTTGGTGTGTCTCTGGTTGGGAACAACGTCAGTGATGGGCTAAACATTTTCATGTCTTTATTGCACTTGAAATCATATTTATTTTGGGAAAAATGTTCAATGGGCTTATTAGGGCTAAAAGGGGAAGCATATATCTGTAACGCACTTATGAGTACTTGATCGTGTAATAACTGACATTAGAATGTGAAAAAAATTTCGATTTATTTTAGTGAATAGATTTGCATTTAATCATAAAATCAAGTCCAATAACAACTCCCCAGCAGTTCACGAGAGAATAAAATAAAAACAAGATAATGAACAGGGGAATCTACTCCATTGAATAAACATCGACAAAATTCAAGTGATGAGTTTAAGCAACTATTATTGGCATAATATCGACAGTATATCCACGTTGAATTTGAAGATTAAAAACAGTTTGTTTGCACAATCCCAGGAGCTACAAATTGTTCCAAGTTGAATACTTATAATTATTACTAATTTAACACTTGGTGGCTGTAAAATATTATTGTATTCTTTAAGATTAGTGGACGCACTTAGTTTCGAAATACAAAAATGAAAATAACTACGAAGTGTAACTAAAAAATGATCATGCATTTTTATTCGAATAATTTCGTTTGGAAAACTTTTTTTATGTTATATTGTTATTTTAATGCGTAATGTATAAGTTATTGATTTGACTACAGTATATCGTCAGCGGTAGCCGTTTCAAGTTGAAACGTGTAGTTCTCCTACAACAAGTGAAGGTGTTTCTTTACATTAGGAAATAGGAAATAGCTACTTGGGGGCTAGGTCTGAAATATAAGGAGGATGAGAAATACATATCACAATAGTTTTTGAGAGAAAATCAGGCCGAATGAGAACGTCGTGTTGCTCGGATATGAGCAGTCTCGGAACCCACCGCAAAAAACTTCGTATCATGCGCCATTTTCTGCTACCATCGAGTGTATTGAATGAAATTTTCAATATTTCTAACGGTTTTCCAAACGTTATTTGACGATTTTCTTTCACAATTATAGCAGTGGTGTTAATTTTAACTTCCGTATGAGCAGTGAATTGAGCTCCGGGTCCACCTTTACTTAGCAATTGATTGGCATTAAACATTTTAAACCATCTATTAACCTCTTAACTGCAGATATTAATGTGTCAATTAAAATTTCTGGCAATTTCGAAATTCTTACCCTTTAATCTACTGAGACATATGTATTTGGTGCATGATATTGAATCATTCCTGCACAATTTTACTAAGGAAACGCAGAACTAATACAAAGTGGCGTTATAGATAAGTAGCTAATACAACCTAAATAGATATCTTATTGTTATTATAATCAATGAATTATATGAAATATTTTTACATGTGTATCATGATATAAAAAAGAAGGAATTAGCATAGACGCTTATCTCCGCTAGTAAAGAAAAACGAATTTAGGTAAAGCGGAACGATGAATTGATCATTCTAAATAAATAGTAAATTGAATAGTGAAAATTCAACTCTTCTTAAAATTCCATCATTTACCTTAAATAGCATTATTGCATCTGCGTATGAAAGAAATATCTGTAAGTATTGAAATTCTCCGTTCCTAAAATAGACTTTAAAGAGAATGAAATTTTCTATCATTGAAAGGTCCTTAACGAATCCGAAAAAAAAACAATAATAACGGTGCCATTGAAATAATATTTTCCACGGTTAATTACTACCAAGGTTTTATGACATCACCAAAAGTCATATAATACGCATATCCCAGGAATTCCAGCATATTCTGTAGAATAATCATTTCAAAATTTACTTGTAAAAGTTAAAGGATATGGTTATTAAAACAGAAATTGGAATCTCCATCGATGAAAAACAGCACAGATTTCGGTTTAAAAAGCAATTAACAGTTCTCAATCTGCACTATGTAAAAATTTCATTATCCCTCAAATCTTTCCAATTTCCCCGCGTCAAGTCTTACATTTACTGAGGCAATTCCGTGGGAAATCGCAATATTTGACCAGCAAAGCGGTCGTTCGTTGAGTACCCTGGCAGTACGGGAAGTCTACTCAAACGAGCACCATCGCTAGGTAATCCTTTCCCCACGGAGAGTAGTTTCCGAATGAAATTATCGACTGGCCTTGCAGAGGACGAATGGGAAGTCGCCACATTGTGGTGGGATAAGTTTGGTGCCAAGGGGTGTACGAGTGCCCAGGGTGGCCGGGGAAACGCCATCCCGATCCCGAATAAGGGTGGAGAAGGGAGTGAAATGGGTTTGTTCAGGTAGAAATGAACAGAAGGACAACTTCATGGCGATGGAAAGGAAGAGAATTCTGTCGCATAGCGTTTCATCGAAAACCCTGAAGCCTCCCCCGACTACCAGACAATTTTGAACCCTTTTCCACTTCCGTCCCCTCCTCGCCCATCCCTGTGCCCACAGCACTTCTGTGTCCATCCTACCGCGTCACCATAAAACAATCTTCCACTCATAATGTGATTGGCGTCGTGGCTGAAACTGTTTTTCGGAGATTAATTTTCACGCAGCGCGTCAGAGTGGCGTGGATTATCGAGTCGAAGTGTTGAAATTGTTTCGGTAGAATGAAAAAAGTGCGAGTGTGGCCCCGCAAAAAAAAAAAAAATGGAATTATCTTTTATATATGTTCCCACGTCCTTCGTTTCTCCATTTTCATGCGCCCTTTTAAACTCCTCTCTCTCTTCGCCATCTTCCTTTGCAAATTTACTCTTCCCCGCTTTTCATTTTTCTTTGCACAGGTTCGTCGGATTGCATTTGTCCCATGCCTCGCACTTTTCGCACTGTTCTCCTCCACATTAATATCTAGCATTTTGGGCTAATTTAATTTCAAAACACCTCATTCTTTTGCCTCTACCACTCCATGATTTCGGAATATTTTCCAAACGATGGAAAAGTATGTTTTTCACCTTCATGAAACACACCAAAAAAACGCCCAATTAACTTGTTTTCTTCATTTTCATAATTTTTTAAAACTCACTCATTGCTTTGCAAGAGCACTAGATACAGTTTTGATCCCAGTGAATCCGCATATAATCCCAGAGGCTAATTTTCACGCATAAACGTACACATGATCCCCGTAATTTTTCCCAAGAACACCCCTGGACTTTTAACCTTTTCCAACATGAACTTGCGTAAATCTTTGTGCCTTAACTAAGTCTAATTAGCTTCCACTCTCCTTTATATGGTCATCCGAAATATTCCTCTATTCGCGCACACCATTCGAAGAAGCTCTTCAGTCACTCGGTGCCCGCATTTTGTTTTCATCATCGTCCTGTAACAACATATGTCTATCACTTCCAATCTTTTAAACTCTCTACCTGGTCAATGCTAATCCTCTCAGGCGTCGAGAAACAAATTGAAATCTCATGCAGGATTTTATAAACTGCTTAGTAAGTCGAATATTCCAAGGAAGAACTGTTACGCAGAGGAATCCGCTGACGTGAGGAGTCAGGTCGTTCAGTCTTTAGAATATAAAAGGATGGTAACAAATTTTAAGCAGATAAAAAGAGCATCACCCATGGTGTTAACCCAGATAATTCAAAGCTCCATGGGGCAAAAGATCAATGCCGAACGCCATGATACAAAGAGTAGTATAAGCAGTCTTTTCAAAGATATGTTGAGGAACGAGCAACTGAAAAATGATGAAAATAATATCTAAAAGTAAGCGAATGAAATAACGGATTTTTGTACAGATATTTGACGAATAGATCTAATTTCCATGACAAAGTTTTATTATGCTGAAACACTTTCATTCACTTTAAGAGGATGAATTGAAAAATGGGAAATGAAATGATTTACTGCAATGGAAGAAAAAGATATGAACTTTGTATATTCCACGCAACAAATGTATAAACTATTTAGTATAATACATTTGTTAAGTGGAATTTACAAAGTTCATCTCTTTTTCTTTTATCTTGCAAAAATTCCACAAAGTTAAGCCCGAAACTGTGAGATTTATTCAATGATTTTGAAAAAAACTATAAATTTCTATATCTAAGACCAAATAATAGAGTGTACGCAATAAAACTGAAAATTCAAAATATATTTCAAGCTCGTGAGAAAATTGAAAGGAAAGCAATAAAACTATCCCGTAAAACGCTAAAAATATATGACAGTCAAAGAAATTGAATGACGTCCTAATATTGGACAGTATGCTGAAAATGGTCTTTCACTACCAGCACTTGAACCATTTGTAGGTACATGGTAAAAAGCGAGATATTTAACCCATGATTTATGGACATGACTTCCGGGGAGCTCAGGATTTTATCAATGTCGTTTGTTTGCATCCAACATGATATTCACTGTAGAGCCACTACCTTAGGCATATTTTGCTAACGATATGTTTACAATTCTAGATTAAACCTTTCTAGAATATTCCCATAAATTTTAAGTTATTTTTAAGTCACCGTAGTCCGAAAATATGATTTTTGATTTTCACGCATTAAATTTATATAGATCAAATATATTATGAAACACCTTACGGCTCGAGACTCCACCTTCTCCACTTATTTACTGCTAATAACACATGAGTTACATAAATAATAATGATGAATACATACGTAATGAGTTACATAAATAATAATGAAATAATGAATGTGAATATGGAATACGGATATTTGATAATATTTTTACATTTTGAAGGGTTACCATTCAGCAGTAAAGACATAAATTTCAAAATATGTAGCTTAAAAAGTTTAAAATTCATACTTATAACTGTGGTAATATGTATAGAATTAAAATATAATCCATGGATTATTCAAAAAAATTATAGACGAATAAGTGCCTTAATTCATTCACTAAGGTTGCGGATCAACAAGAGAAAATGACTATGTGGTTTAATACCAAGGTCTTTCTAACTTTTGAGTGTTGCATTGTATATAAACCCTTCATATGTTAGCAAATAGTTTTAATAAAAATTGCTTTCAAAATTACATTCTATAGAAAAAAACGGAAACTGAGCTGGTTTTTGGATCCCATGGCTCGCATTGTTGCGTCACTTTTAAATTTCTACGAACATTTTTCAACTTCAAAAACGTGTCCCGGATACAAAAACTCGTCGAATAATTTTCCTTAATTTATGGGTGTTAGTGCCGCAATTATTTTTGCAGCACTGTTCTCAGTAACCGTGTTTGCGGACACTCACTCACAATCAGACGCGCACTTGCGCTTCGAATAAAATAGAACTGACGCCAATAAATGGAAATTAAAATCCATCATCCACGAGCTTTACTGAGAATATAGTTTTTACTCCCGAAATCTTTAGTTGTATCGGGATACTTAAGAAATTCACTGTTTTAAAATGTCTGCGCTCTAAAAACGAATTGCGCTTGTACTTACATGTCTCCTAACTACGTTTTTGATTTAAAGGGTATACCAATACTGATTATTTTTCAATCATATGAGACCATCGAGGGTTTTTAATATCCTGGCCACAAAACCTTTACGCCCTTAGGGAACTTTTTGATGTGTGGGTGTGTATTGACATTTTTGGAGTCACAAACTAAATTCATCACTCTGCAATTCAAGGAGGATGCTTATTAAATCTTTCGGTTTTCCTTCGGTTCCTTCCGGTTCGGTAAACTCTTCAAATTCTCAGCTTTGAATTCACTCCTAAATTCAAGATGTTCAATCTTTTACGTGAAATTTTACTCCAAGAACCACCTGATTGACTCAAAATTAATTTAATTTAATTCATTTTTACCCACGTTTTTCGTAATCCCGGGGCATGTAGCTGCCACTGTGAGGAAATTTTAATCGTTCTCCTATAAACCAGGAATCTGGAGCGAAACCCTTTTTGAGCATGAGTACACCATCTCAGGATTAACAGTTAAAAGGAACGATAAATGTAACTCCAATGGCTGTAAAATACATTTGATCGGGAAAGTTTATTTTCATTCGCCTCATTGTTAATGGGGGAACCCTGTGTAATCTGGTTGGATAACGACCTTTTCCGACAGAACCCGAACGTCAAGTTTTCAAATTCAGCCTCAGGAATGAGTCTCGTGTTAAAATATAAGCAATTTTATTTAGACCACAGAGCGAAATGGCCTCATCATTTCTTGCATCTTAGTTTCAAATACCGCAGTTGCTAACAAACCGGAATTTGATGGAGCCTTTTACAATCTGATAGATAATCCAACTGGTAGTGGCAGGCAGAGTTTTTCTCATCGTCCTAGCATGTCTGGCAAATTTACAAACTTCACTGAGCTTCTAAAATTAAATTTCCTTGCAAAGAATTGATGAAACGGCAAAGTGCATAGCTAAGATACGATGAAGGTCACTTTTACTGAATGAATAATTCATAGCAAAAATATGGAGCAGTGAACAGTGAATGAATGCTCCAAAAATATGTACGTGTAGAGATTTGAGGGCTTAATATCCTCAAACCGTGATGATAGGTGAAAAATGAAGTCAGATAATTCAAAGAAAATAGGAATGATAGCGATGACATGGAGAATAAAGAGGAATTCTTCAGCCGATAGCCATCGGCCCATCAAGATAAGGCAAGCAATTAGGCTATATAAAAAAAAAACAAATATTTTCACGATACATTAATCAACGAGAGGTAATTATAATAGTAGAGTTGGGCTATAACAATCCCTGTGCAGAAATCTATTCTGGAGAACGGTCCCAACGGTAACCAAAAGCCGATGCAAAAATGGTATACATAGAAAAAAAATAATAATGATGAAATTCTATTTGTTACTTTTGTAGAAAGATTGTGGAAATTAATATTTTATAAGAACTTTGCTAGTGCAAAAAAATAATGAAAATAAAGATCAAGTTGAACCTTACAGAGATCCACGATCAGAATTACACGATGTCTAGCTAAAACAAAGAAATCAAAAGCTACTTAGTATTATTATTACTAATAAATTGGTAGGACTTGAATTAAAAATTCTCATCATGTTGAATATTTCATCCTTTTTTCAGTTAACAGTGACAATGCACCATATTCCATATATTACAAATTTATTCTGCATTTGGTTTGGGAACAAAGTGATTGATGAAGTGTCAATCAAATTAAAAATGGTAAAAAAAGAAAGAAAAAGGCCAGAAAATAATTGTGGAAGATCTTCGTTGACAATGACGTCCAACACGAAATAAATTGTGTTTCAGTATTGACCTTTTTTTCCCGGGGTGGCTTAGTGAACACCCCTCAACTAAAATACAATAAGTTCTTCTGTAATTCGTTTCTCTTGTAGTAATAAAATTGACTTCAATATTTTATGATCAATCGTGTTAAAATGTGTACGAACAATCTGCTGAGGCAATCATTTCTTCTGATTCTAAATTTTGATCAATAAAAATGAAATAATTCTAAGCTTATGCCAAGTTCATATCTCATTAATTCCGCAAGTTTTCTCTTCCGAATGTGAAAAACTGTCTTCTGAAATATTCTCCGTTTTTTCCTACCTATAACCACAAGAAATGAGTACCTCAGAACTAATTCAGAACTAAAAATTTAAAAGACGGGATCTAAATAGAAATAAGAAGTTTCTCTCAAATATCTGCAGCGTGCATTAAGTGCAGTTTATACCGCTTCCAGTTTACTTATTTTAATTTGTTCTACTCTGGTCTAATATCTCGTCAGGGGTATAAGATGTTTGTCTAACTAGCCGTAGCTATTTGGGGAACGATAAATACATTAATTCCTAAGGAATTCCAAAGGTTTTTTTAATAGCAACTAAAATGTGTGCCATCCGTCAAATAAGACATAAACCTAAGAAGTTTTGCATGGATTGGAAAATATTCAACTCTTGATAAGGATTAGGAATATATCGCCTGCGCGTCAATGTCGAAAACTATTTTTACTCCCTGAGCTCAGCGCATTCGGCGTTTCCCTTTTTTTTATTTGTTACAGAGTCTGACCTCAATGCTCTTGTCTTAATTCATCATCCTCCTCTCTCCGTTTCGGTTCCTCCTCCCAATTCCACTCTTCTCTCCCTCCCCACTGCCGTTATTGCACCCATCTCTCTCAGAGCCATCCCCCGTTTCCATACACCTCACTGCGGCCCCCAAATAACATCCCTTCCAAACTAACCCCCAGTTTCAGTCCGTGGTCTCAGTCCGCTTTCTCCCCCCCCAAAATGTTCATTTTTCCCACCATCCCCATCTCCCTATCCTTCCCCTCCGCCGCCTCTTCCTCCATTCCTCCCGTTTCTCCATCTCTTTCTCT
This sequence comes from Calopteryx splendens, assembly GCA_002093875.1. NCBI lineage: Eukaryota > Metazoa > Arthropoda > Insecta > Odonata > Calopterygidae > Calopteryx > Calopteryx splendens. Next base: position 208,273 of record LYUA01001334.1, on the reverse strand, counting down.
CTCTCTCTCTCTCTCTCTCTCTCTCTCTCTCTATTTCTCCACTCCCAGTGATTTCACGTCCTCGCTGCGGCATCGTAAACTTCACGCCTCCCTTTATTCCCGGGACCCTCTCCATTGCCTCTCCTCCCATCTCTCTCTCTCTCTCTCTCTCCATTTCTCGCAAACCCGAAACAAACACATCAATCAAAGGTTTTCCTCCTCTCGATAGTAGTATTTTCTTTTAAAAAATTCGTTTTTTGCCACGGGAACCGGAGCGATCACGCGCATAACAATAAAATTATTTCAGCAGCAGATTCACGGGTTTCCTCCCCGATGGGACCCTTCCCCCACACAGTGTGCACGGCCTACCTCACCCTCCCCCCTCGCGTGTTCTCGTGTGAGGGTGTGTTAGGATTTCCAAATGACTAATCTGAGAATTTGTCTGTTTGAGGTGAACAAAAATAGAATCAGGTGAGTGATTTTGGTTTCATGCAAGTGCGAACCTTATTTAATTTTTTTGTCTAGGTATTTTATTAAAAAAATGATACTTTGAAAAAAATGAAAGGGAATATGAAAAAAATGAAAGGGTTATTTATTTATTGCTAGGGGATGGCGTTTTTGTTTCCAAAACTACAGAATTGACGTCGGGATATTCGCAATCATTCTTGATTTGAATCTGAGGTCGAAAGAAAAGCTTTGCCGGATGGCTGCTTAAGGGTTTGACGCTAACACGGATAGGATCTATGTATGATATGCCTTTTGGGAACACGTTTCCCTTCGAATTTTATCCTAGGGTAATTTTTAGAAGCTACATGTCTCCCCCCCCCCCCTTC
>LYUA01001334.1:188134-203235 GCA_002093875.1 Calopteryx splendens | reverse complement strand
ATATATATATATATATATATATATATATATATATATATATATATCTGGAATGTAAGTAATAAATCACACATTAGGCTCTTACTTGTGGTGGTCCCAACAGTAGCAATGGTGTGAGGAATGGGGTCTGAAATTAAATTTTAATCGTGTGCAGTGATGAATTTTTGGGAGAGGATATCTATGCAGACCTATGCCTATAGTCTCTCATAGGTGGACATAGAAAAAATGGGCACAGTAGAATACCTAAGAGTAACTCTTGCATCAGACCAATCATCGGGCAAGGAAGTTAGGGTTATCTGTGGGGAAGAAATTTGCTCACTAATTGGTTAACTAATCGCATTGTGAGAGAATATTCTAATGAAAATATTAAGGAGTGCTGTTACTTCGCAATAGTTGGACTCATCCTGAGTACGCTATGAGTAATTGGGACCTTGCGCAGTAGGATCGTATCATGGAATTAAACGGTATACTATGGTTAGTACATTGCTGTCGGAAAATGCAAAAAACCTCGTCCAATTAATTCTTTTCAATACTATTGCCGTCTCCATTCATGCGGAATTCTTGAAAACCTGTTCATCCCAATTTTTCCCCGACCCCGCGAGCTATCAAATAGGATGAGTGATAATGCACCATTTTTACAATTATAATAATTTCTAGGTTTTTTTAACAATGAAATTTAGGTTTCTCGAAAGCAATGCACAAGACCTCAGGCTGAAAAATATGATTTGATGAAAAATAGAATTTGATTTTTTTACGCGAACTCCAATACATGTTGCTACAGTTATCAAATTTCCATACCCATAAGTTTCCATGCCGTTGGACATCCTCTTCGCAACTTCTGTAAATCATTATTCATCATTCAAACATCAGATTTGTTCACTAGGCCCTCGGAGCAACATGCAATCATAGACCGAGAATGACATACAGCTGATCATTGATCAAAATGCATCTGAATTCATTAATTTATTCAATATTTTCAATGGCAATACTTTGGCGCTATGCATTTTATTTGATAACTGAATACATCCCTCGGCCATCCTTGGGAGACTCTGGTACCCCTGCCGTGCTATTGTTTTCTTTTTGCAGTCATTATATCTAGACCATGTCAAACCAAATTGGTTCTTATTTTTCCCATTCCTTAACGTTCTCCTTTTACTCTTCTACACCCTTGTAGTTAAATCCAAATTTGTGTATCTTATCGTAGAACATAATCCTGGATAAAGAGTGCAGTCAAAAAGTCTTTGAATGGTTACACAAGACAGTAACGAGAGATGATAGTTTGAAAAATCATTTATTATAAAATACGTTAAACAACGTAGATCTTAAATAAAATGGTACGATAATTTCGTTTCCTAGGCTCTTCTGTGCCTTTAGGAGCCGTTATGGGGTCATTTTTCGTCGAAAAGGCTTCCATCAAATAATGAAAACAGAGGAAAACTCGGGAATAAGTCTTCCTATGAAAACCTTCCTGCTGTATATAAAATTTTCCCGCTGCATGTTTTCCACGAGAATACACGAGACATGGCAAACATTTATAAATGAACCTTTTTTTTTCGCGGACGGCTGAGGCCTTTCGACTACACAATTTAATGAAGTGAGGTAAAGACAGCAGGTTATGTCGCTGTTACTGGGCAAGAATTCAGCTCTGTATAGAGTTGTTTTTCCGTGTAACTTGCAGAATTATACGAGATTGATTCACCCAGTGTACAGGTCAGTCATTGATGGCAACAGTCTTTGAAGTTATAGCCAAAAGAAATGCACTTCGATTGGGTGATATTCAACTAGTATTTGCTGACCTCAATGTCAGTGAAGATTTCGTGTTAAACTGACATCGTATATATCTCCCCGTTTGCCCTCCAATCTCAGTAATTGTGTAAAGGCAATTAATTTATGCTGAAGGCACACGATTCACGAAGATTTTTGGAATTAAATTGAAAAAAATCTTTGACGTCATTTTTACCGACTTGGGGGATGTTCTGTAAACTGTACTGTAAGTCTGTAAACTTCAATCGGTAACTCTACTAATTTGTGCTTTAGTATTGTTATGATAAAACTCGTTTTTCCATTCCTTTGGAAACAAAAATTTTACGAAACAAAACGAAAACATAAACCTGAACATTTTATTTATTTATACTATTTAGCTAGTGTTTTAGACGAAGGTGAGCAATGCGGTAAGGATAATGGTAGAAGTATCACAATACATAAGTAAGAGAAAGAGAGAGAGAGAGAGTTAATGGCGAGGGCATTAGGCAAAGATGTAAAGAAAAGACAGGTGAAGACGCTGATATGGAGTGTATTTTTTTATGGCTCGGAAACTTGGTCGATGAGGCAAGATGACAAGAGTAAGTTTGAGGCTTTTGAAAAGTGGGTGTGGCGAAGGATGGAAAAGGTGGAATGGACGGGAAGGAAAACGAACGAGGAGCTTTTCCATATTGTTGGGGTGGAGAGAAAGCTATTGGACGAATTTCAAAGAAGGCAGAAAAAGTTACTGCAGGGCATACTGAGTGGCATTGTATTGTTGAAGAATGTGATAGAGGGTACAATGTTAGGAAGGTAAGGGAGGGGGAGGAAACGATTGGGGTTGCTGGATGGAATGGAAGGCGGCTGAGAGAATGTGGAAATGAAGATGGGGTTGTTGTGGGGTTGAGGTTGTGTTCATCAGAAACCTACCCTAACCGGTAGATTAACAAATAATATTCATCACGTTTTTTTTTGTTGCTGAACGGCCATGATACTACCTTTTTATCTCGGTCAGATATCCTCAAATTAAGTTTTGTAATGGCGTATGGCAGAGGGTGTTAGGTAAGCAGCCGTTATTTAAATGTATATGCTATTAGCCATTTGTATCCTTTCATACTGGAGATGCTTAAGCTTCCGGTCGTTTTTCCTTCTGTTATATGCTGTCCTATGCCAACTGAGTGGAGGATATAGGATTTTTTATCTCTACCTGTACATCAGTCAATCTCTCTCAACTCCCCTATATTGTATCGTCTACCAATGTTATTCGAAGTCAAAATTATTCCTTCTGTTTCATTTCTAAACTCGAATGACCTTTCTAACAGCTAAATTTAAATGAATTATTACGTGCGTCTCTTGAATGCAATCTTAGTGCTTCTAGCAGCTCCAAACCAAAGTTGCCCTATAACAATGTGACGCTCTCAGTTTTTTTTATAACCATTACATATTTTATAAGGCTTGATACAAAGGAGATCTTGTCCATCACCATGTTTACTACTCTTTTACTATACGACTATTTTCCTACCCAAATAAACCTGACAACAATGTTAGCAAAACGCCTACAGTCCTTTATCCTCTCTCCTGTTCTTACGCCATAAACCAACCTTACCGCAATTTTCTGGTCGACTAGTGAGAAAATAATCTCTGTCTGTTTGCACTGAAATAATTTGCACTAACACTTTTAATTTCATAAGATTTTACCATGACAAACATATATTCATCAACATATTTTTCAGGTACCAATTCGCTGGTAAGGATCCCACGTCCAATATCCCAACCCTATGTAAACTCACTTAGATAAGTCTTATTCTCTCAGCAGTTTCCACCCGGGAATTACATTAGGGAATGCTTTAGCTTCTGAATATTTTATCATGAGCAATGTCATCACGTCATATTTTTAATGCAATACTGCCTTCCCTGGGGATATTAACTTGGTGGTTTCCCTTTGCCTTCTATATCACTGTGGACAGTTCCGTTAACAATTTCACCCCTTGTGAATTCTGTGTCACCTACATCTTACTGTACAAGCCACCGCAAGGGCGTGTGGCAGGGGGTGTTAGGACAGCCGGCCATTGATGTCTTCTTGGTTTTGACATTAATGGCCTCAGGGGTTAAAGAGATATTGGATTAGTTTCACCGAAAAACTTGCTTGGTAGGATCTATCAGAGCCCTTGGATTAAACTGCTACGTCTCACGTCAACGTAGTCATGTTTTAAAGACCACTTTCGTAATCGTTTCCATCCATAAAAATCAAAAAAATATTTTTAACAGGGATCCAGAGTGACCAACCCCTACCTCTGCCTCCTACTCATAATTAGGGACAAATTAGAATTCCTTAATATTTTTACGTTAAATACGTTTTGCTTATTTTTTCTGGTAAAAAAAGAAGCACGTAATATACTGTTGCCGATTTAAGGAAATTTTCAAGTGTTTTAACAGTTAAAGGATTGTTTTATATCACTGAACGATTTCCGTAATACAACAAGGGAATTTATCATTGGAAAACCAACTTGCGCAATGCAATGCCAATCCAAGAAATCCAGGGCCCTTAGCAGCAACAGAAAATGGCACTAAAAATAAGTGCACTTTACTGGCAATGAGAATGAATTTCACACGGGGGTTTATGAAGTTTCGCCGATCGGGGCGCGCACAAAGGCCTTCCGCTGATCTACGGTATTCCCCACTTCTCGCTCGATCACTTCCTTTCTACTGCCTTTGTTCTTCAACTTTTTTCTACCGTAACCCTCCCCATCAACAGCGTCTTTTTACAGATGTGGTGGATGAATTCTTGGACTGAGAAAATCCAGTTATTTTTGTTCAAGGAGTCATTGTGCCAATGACCCATGAAGGTGACTTGGGAAATCCGATATTTATCTCTGCTGACTTTTCATGTTTTTCTTTCAGAGTCCGAGTGCTCGAGTCCCTCCGACAGTTTAACCATTTCATTCTCAGCTTGAATAAATCCCCGCGAAACTCGGGTGAGAACATTTCGGGAATAAAGATGGAGCATCAAAGCTACTTCTGTTTTTTAGGAGATATTAACGGGCTGAAAATCTTGAATCCAATTCAAATTCTTGAATTCTGAGATTGAGAAATTTAAATGAGCCATAAATGGAGAGCCTTATGATATTTTTACTTCACAACTGACATTATAGAAATATTGTGTTCCTATATGGTTCAACTCGTACTAAGTGGCACGGTAGCTTAGAGGGTAGAACCTTTAGCTGGTGATCGTGCCTGGTTTAAGTCCAAGTAATGATTCTGTGTGTCAATAGTTAAAACTAAGCTGCGTGATTTTCTTGGCAGCAGATATATGATAGTGAGTGTATGGGATTTTTTTAAATATTTTGAAAGAATGCGAGTATTTAGGGTGAATAATGAATTACATCTACATGTTGTCCTGCAAGCCACGACGAGGGCATGTTGAAAGATCTGTTAGATCACGAACCAATAGTGATATTGAGCTTTTTTTGGCAATCCGCGTCATTTCACTTTCCTACTGTAGTGCCCACAAATAGGGAATGTAATTAAGTTGAATACGCAACACATTTTGGCAACGCTCGAATGCTTTGGGTTCCATAAGAGTGGATATACATCTGAAAACCCCAATAAGTGATTCCTGTATCAGGAAAAGAAATAAATTTGACAACATTCGTAATTCAGGATCTAGCGACCAACGTTCTTTAAAGAATTGGATACAAATCTTAGAACGAAAGCACGAAGGGAATAGTCGGCCGAAAATAATATATCCACGAAATCTATGATCTTCATAACGATATGGGTTTCAGTATGGAAAAAGTTGTACTAGCCGTTTGTAACGAAGTTACAAAATTTCAACGTTGTGGGAGGAATATCCCGTAATTTTTCATAGAAATCAATAAACATTTTTGACCTCTGTATCAGCACAAACGTCCTCTAAGGTACCTGAATACATCGCGCGGAAACCACCCCAGTTCTTCCTGATCAGGTATTTTATTGCGATCGCAAAAACTAACTTCAATTTTGGGAAGAAAAATAGCATCATTCAGAACAGTGACAATCCATTTAACAATTGTGTGAAGAAATACGCGTTGATATTTAATGTTTGGTTCTATTGGAGTGGCCACACTCTGATACACTGATTTGGCACAATCCTTATCCTATACCCTATCTCGGGTAGTACTTATTAACTAACTTAATACTTACTATAAATAAGAGGTCTCCGAAGCCAAGAGAAATATTATCAGAAACTCCTGCATCGATATTTCTGTCACACACGGGGAGATTGGTGCGGGAATGCTTTTGGCTCGGAAATAGCACCTTGGTGCCACACACTCACCGAGGTCAAGTGAGAGTTAAATGCTGCATGGGGAATGGGGGACAGTGAGTGGGGAATATTGGTTTGAGGGGGGAGTGTGGGGCACTCGATTAGTCGTTGTGTGGCGAGAGGGAAGGGGGGGTGCTTATCGCTATTAACCCCGGAAAAACCAAAAAGGTCAGTAACGGTGCTTGGACCCCTTTGCCTAATTTTATTGTTAATTGTTAATAGCCCTTAAACTCATAGAACAGGGACACAGAGCACAGAGTTCACAACCGCATTGCCTTTCGATCTCAGTTTTCATAGTCTCACTCAGTGTGGATTGCTGGGGTCAGAAGTTGAAAATTTTAGAAATTACATGATTAAATGTGTGGAATGAAATCAGCTCTGAAGTTATTTCGTCCTCCGATATGTGAAGTTGTTCGGTGCTCTAATCAGTCCCAACTATGAGATTCTGAATTCAGGGTCATGTTGCTCCGAGGGCTGAATTGGGGTCTGAAGTTTTTAAGTACGAATCAAGCATCAACAAATACTAGGGATGCCTTATTTCCTGAAATATAAGGCGAAAGGGAAATTTAAGGACACAAAAGGATATGGAATTGAGGAAGAGAATGGTCAAGTGTTTTCTTTGGAGTGTTTTTGTACCGTGGGGAAACGTGGACGGGAAGGGAAGAAAAAACGAATAGAGAGCTTAGAAATGTGGATACGGAGAAGAGGGCTTATCATGAAGTGGTGTACTAAGGTTAGGAATGAGGTGGTGTTGAGACGGTTAGGGGAAGAAAGAAAGCTACTAAACACCTTTTTAGACAGGAAGAAGAAATGAATGAGGCAATTGAGTGAGGAGGGGAATGTCTGTCACGTGATGTGCTGGAAGGAACGGTGGAAGGACAACCGAAGAGAGGAAGAATAAGATGAAAGATGATTTATGATCTGAAAGGAGAAGGAAGCGGCAGGGACTTGAAAATGAGGACAGAGGATGGAGAGAGGCAGAGGCACGAGAGACCTGCACAAACAGACAAATTATTATGATGATAAGAATGTGACTAAATGTATTAATTTTGATGCTTGATGGAATATGAAAATCTATCACAATTTTCCAGACAATTATATTCCATTACACGAGCTCCCACGCTGACATTTAAACAAGCTGAAATACTACCTGCTCGCCTGTGGAATGAGCTACCTGATGGTGTCAAAGTCACATCTGAGAGTCTATTCAAAAAGGCTTTAGATCGGTATGTGAGGAGAGAAAAGTCCTGTTAAAAGCGTGAATGTTTTCTTTTTTTTCTCTTTTATATTTATATTCCTGAGTAAAGACGGAAGAATTGTTCTTTTTATGTGGTGATGTGTTGCAAAGTGTGCTTAAAATGTGTGTTGTGTTACATATTTTTGTTATTTTCTCTCCGATTACAACTGTGTTCACACAGATTATTTTTCTTATATTTCATTGATGGAAGGTGGATTTGTTCCAAGGGGAGAGCATGGTTCCAGAACAATAAATAAATATTTTTCTATCTTTCTTTCTTTCTTTTCTTTCTTTCTTTCTTTCTTTCTTTCTTTCTTTCTTTCTTTTCTTTCTTTCTTACATAGCCATTAGTAGACAAAGTCAATAGAGAAAAATCTTCAGACTCGATGATAGAGGAATGAAGGAAAATGTTACTAATCCCAAAAATATTGGCAAAAGTAAAAACAATCGCATCGGCTTTTATGTAACGGATTATCATTTTGGCATAATCCAAAATGTGAAACTGTTACGGTATATCTGGCGAACTTATCGAAAGAGACATGTTGCAAATCCAAGAATTTATATCAGATGCCTCCACTGAGAAGGTGATATTGAATTTTAATTAATTATAATATAATTAATTTCAGTGGCACACGTGACTCCACATCAGTAGTGAGGTCATTGATAGAAAGGCATATAGAGAATAAGGATATATTTGCCTGCTTCATAGGTTTCAAGAAGGCAATTGATAGGATTAATTGGGAACACATAATGAAGGTATTGCAGAAGATGAGCAGAGAGTAAACTGGAGGGATAGGCGACTTATTCGGAACCTATCCATGCCTCGGACTGCACAGGTGCGTGTCGCGGATGGAGAAACAGGGCGGGCGGTATTAGGTCGGGGGGTAAGACAGGGTTGTCCGCTATCACCGGTACTTTGCAACGTGTACGTGGAGGAAATGGTAAAGAAGGTATGGGGAGAACTAGATGTAAGGGTAAAAGTAGGTGGGGAACTTATCAAGTCTCGATCTAGGTTTGCGGACGATCGAGCTTTAGTTAGCCAATCGGCTAAGGGGTTGCAGTCATTGCTTAGTTCACTAGAGAGCCAGAGTGATAGATAAGGTATGAAAATCAATGAAAAGAAAAAAAATAGATCTAAAATTAAGTTATAGTCTTTGACCTAAAGATACTTCATGGATGGGAGGGGAAATTGTTGTCTTGATAGAGTCCAACCTACGCGGTGTACCTAGAAGCCGAATATTTTCGTCAAACTCCTGTCACGGAAACCCTACGGAATAACGTAATTAATGGTAGATGACCCAACACGCCAGCCACACCCTCGCGGTGGCTTGCAGAGTAGTATGCATCTGTAAAGTTACTATCACGGAATTTCCAGCAGTTTCTTTGGAAACGTATTCTTCACAATTCAACTAAATCGATTTATTTTCTTAGGATATTTCGCCTGAGAATTTAATACTCCCAATGCTTGGAGGGCCTGTCCCCTTTACCTAAATTAATTAGCCGCCGCCATTTCACCACCTCTCGCGTTTTAGTGACAGACTTACTTCTGTTCTCCTACCAAAACGGCTGCCTTGATACCCCTTTCTGTTCTGTGCCCGCATTACGTTCCTTCTCGCGTCAATGACCTTAAACCTCACCAATGTTGCGCAATTTCATTTATTTCAATTATTTCATCACCTCTGCAGACGGGTAGTCAAGAAATTGCTATTTTTGCGTGGGAGGCAAAAACGTTCATCTGGATTTTACCCTCGAACAATAAATATAACGTCCTTACATCATAATGGTTTGAGAACTGTAGCAAGAAGCTACAATAACTTTTCGGAACATGGATATCAATTTCAATGTTTTCGAGTGGTGGACATCTCTAATTAGGTTCACTAAATTTTCAGCACACATCAAAGAAAAACTTGAAGTTAGCGCGAAAAGCAATGAGCGGTGAGATCTTCAAACTTATTTCCATTATTATAGTTGTGAAACTAATACATTTTCCAGTTTTGGCATTAAATAACTCTAATAGTAATTTCAATTATTTTGTACATGATCATCATTAATGTATAAGTAATAGATCCTCACTAGTTACATATAAAATTTGTGAAGGTGCACGTGAAAACCTTATTCTATTATGAATGGATAGAATTGAAGGTTTTATTGAAATCAAATCGAATACGAATCGTCCAGACGACCCATTTCATTTTTCATTAATTTAAATTGAGGAAATGGGAAATAGGACTCACGTGTATGAGTTAAATCTAAATTAAATTGTGCGTATATTTCATTTGGTACTTCAATCCATTAGTGGCATTGTTTTTCTTGTACAACATATCATTTCATTTTAAGTGATCGACAATATAAGTGATTGATGATTTCAATTTTTAGTCACAATGTAATTAATTTTGCTGTGACTGCAAAACTGATTTTCATTTGTTTTCATATTTATTGACTAAAAGGTTATTTTGTTCATATGATGAACGATTCTGGCCACGATAAAATACGATACATACTGATAACCAAATAATTACTCAGGCGTGCATTATCCGGGCGCACACTTTGATCGCTGCTCAGCGGGAGAGTTGGGAAATACTCAACGGTTTTACTCTATCCGTCAGCATCTGATTGTCTCTAGTAACTTTTGTAATGCTGCAATACCGAATTTGTAACATCATTATGCACAATTTTCGAGAATATCACCGCGACAGCCCAAATACGATGCTCGATTGTTGGCACGGTGTGTCTGTATAGAATTACAAAGAATTTATCGAATTGATTTTCAACATTTAAATAACATAAAACGTCTTACTTAACGGACACTTGCATTTTTTACATTTCTTATATTTTTCAAAAGCAGGTCATTATTCTAATGAAGGTAAAAATCTGTACTCACCCCGTCGGAAAATGATAGAAGAAATCATGAAAATAAGCCTAGAGATATAAACTGTAGAACGGATCGGTTTAAATTGAAAATTTTATGCGAACAATCAATTACATACGGAAATAACGAAGCAATAAGGAATCAGAATAAATGCTAAATATAGAGTTCAGGAAGAAAAGTTTTTACGCTAAGTAGCCTAGTTTGTATTCTCAATTTTCTCATCTTATTCCATTGCAACCCCTATAACAGCTTGTCTTGCATGCATATTTATCATTTATGCATAGATAATTTAGTGCATGTATAAGTAGATGAAGCTAGATGCAGATGAATTTCGTTAAGGCTATACTTTGCACAGTCTCTATTTATCCTTCATAACATTGGCAATATATAATGTCATTTATTAGAAACGGATGAATATATCGTGGCAACGGCTACTATGTCGTCCCCGTCTACTATGCCTTCATATACCTACCTCAGAAGTCTCCAATATTACACGAGTTTTTCTTGCTTTTTCAACTAACTCAATATATAGTCACATGGCTTGAGTATGCTTAGTTTAGCAACGAAATATCTATACCACCTTAATGGTAAAGCACTGGTGAATTTACATTGAGTATCATGTATGAATCTCCCGCAGTGACTAAATGCAAAATATTTTTTGACAATGTCATATGGAGTGAGAGTATGTTATATGGTATTAATCATCACTATTCCTCTTTCAGTTATTAATCTGGAACCGTGAATTACATGCCTTCCTGTATGTTGTGCACAAGAATTGATCAAATTAAAATTTAAAAAAAATTACCCAGGAGTTCATTAGAATTAAAGAATTTTTCAGAATTAGGGTCACGCTTCAACATTTGACTATACTCTCGACTATCAACGTGTGGTGTATATCAGAATTTGTAATTAGGAACGTGGAAAAAGTAAGCTTCACCATCAAGTGTCAAGAGTAAGAGCATAATAAGAAACCTGCAAAACTGAAGTTCCAGATTCGTTGATTTCGTGAAAGAGTTCGGTGGCCAACAACACAACAACAATTGTGGATGGGGCCAACATTGATCGAATGTTGGCCCCATCCACAGTTGTTATCATTTTGACCTACTTCGTGCGGCGATAAACGCTTTACACTGCGATTAGCGGTAATACGTGCATTACACTAGCGTTTAATATGATGATTGAAGTGCGATGTGATATACGGTGATGTAATAATAATGTGTTTGATTCTTGTCTGCACTCATTTTGTAATTTATTTCCATCTATGAATGCAATTGTAATTTACACGTTTTTTGTGTGCCTTCCATGTATTCTTTGCATGCTGTTAATTAACTCCTTCTCGCTATTGGCACCCAGTGTTTCGCCCATTTGCATTGTATATTGGTAAATAAATAAATAAATACATTCGCCAGCACAACAACGGGCAGACTGCTGCAAGTAGCATAGGAAGTTAACACGCTCAGCAATTTCGCCATCAACTGCGAAGGAAAAACATGTCACTTTCGGCGTGGCGAAAACACTCCATAGAGGAGACCAAGAAGGAAGATTCTTCACCTGAACTGTTCGCACAACAACCCCTTCCATTCTACGCTAGCGACGGGCCACCCCCCCTCCCCATTTTACCTCTCCTCAAACTCCCCTTTTCTTTTCCTGTTTTTCTCATTTCCGCTCCCACCGTATCTCCTTTCCCTCGAAGCTTTCTCCTCCTAACCATTGTCCTTTTTTCCATTTCCCTCCATACTACTAACCCTACCACTCACTCCAAACCCTTCTCCCCCCGCGAAGAGAATAAAGACTTTTATCTAACCATCAATCTCCCCTTTTTCCCTTTCTCCCTGTCCGACGACCAAACTCTTCCTTCCCTCATCCTTTTCCCTCTGCCTCCCACTCGAGCGACTCCTTTACCGCCCTTTTTGTCCTAAACCCTTTCTTTCCTACCAGTCCTTCATTAATCAACTCGTTAAGGGGCCCTCTCTCTCGGCGCTCAGAGCACTCATTCTCAAAAAGGCCTCTCTATCTCCCTCGTTGCCCCATTATATACGGCTTTAATATATTGTCATCTTTAATTTAATCTATAATTGCTCGACTTGGGATTTGCGGAATGAACCTTTCGAAAAAGCATGCAAGTCCTTACAGGTGAGTGATATCTTTCGTCCACGCAGTCAAATGGGTCCCTTAAGCAAGAGGAAATGTAGATATAAAAGTTGGAGTTCCTCGGCACAGACAGCATTATGGATTCCTTTTTGGGGAAAAAGGGGTCCATTCAAGACAAGTCGGTCCTCTACTCTGGAAGGAAGTTGGTGGAATTTTATTTTGAGAACAAGAGAAATTGCTTATGGTTACTCTTCTCGAACGCTACATAACGCACTCCTGGATTTCCAAAGAGCTCTCCTTGAAAAAAGGCACAGGAAACTATTCTTTCCATTCATCTCTTTGTTTAGTTTATCCTTTTCTCTGTCATTTTTTTGGTTGGGACACTAATTTCGGACAGCAATAACCATTTCCACATTTGCTAACTTGGCTCACCCCTGTGGAAAGAAATACGAAAAAACTTCCTATGCAAGACTTTTTGGACATTGTGTGATCACGGAAATAAAATATCACATTAATATTGAGCCATCTGTGCTACATACCATCATTTTAAGCTAACTCCCATCAACGTAAATTTCCTCGTGTATACTTACTGCCCTCTAAATGAATGCTAATTTATCCAAAACAACTGCATGGACAATACAACCAATTCAACAGTATAAACTTTATATACTATAAAGGCAATGAGGATGCTATTAGATCCTGAAGATGATACAGTAGAATCGAAGACATAGGCCGGAAAAAATCGATTTATCCTAGTAAAAAATTGCTACTAATTGCTCATTCCTTAATCTCCAATACCACAACATCATGTCTGACCCTTGACATGCACTACGATACAATGAACGACTTATTTTAATACTTATTGTTAAAGGTCAAAAGTTAAAAACAGCAAAGACTGAGACACCATACTGTGATAGGAGAGATCTCGAAAAGGTTTGCAAGATATCACATTTCCCACGAACGACAAGGGATTAGGGTAAATGCCAAAGACATCGGTCAGCAAACAATATTTTATGTCAATTACCGTAGTGAAGAGGTATTCTAATTTGTTATTTCTATAGCTTTAATCTTTAGTAACAGTTCGTCTAGCATGCATAGAGTGCTATTCTATACTTAGATAGGAAGAGCATGTAAAGCTGCTCTTCCATTGCTTGAATTTTATAACCTCACCATTTAATATAAGCATTTGAGTAAAAAATAATTTTACTAGTACCTGTTTTTACTGGAAACAACCCCTGCCATAATACCTAGTGCTGTTTGGCAGAGTACCATGCAGATTTATTTTCTCATTCTGCTTGCAATCTTATGACTCTTTTCTGTGATCTGAAAACCTTTTAAATTTGAAATATTTTAGGGTTTTATGTGGAACACATGGACTAAAAACACATTAACCACGAAAAAGATTGGGCAATTTAAACTTCCCATAAGAAACAAAATTCGTATTGCCAATACTTCTCAATGAAATCAATTGCTGGCTATTCAACCGCCCCTGCCACACGCCCTTGCTGTGGATTTCAGGGGAAAATGTAGATGTAGATTCTGAAATTGGGCGTAAGAGCATTGAGTAGGTCAAATCTCACCGCTATTTAACCACCTATCCATCCAAAATTACGGGTTGTTGTAAATTTGGAAACCATTTGTAAAAACACGGGTCCCATACTTAGGCACCGAAATAATACAAGATACTTACTCTAGATACCAGTACCTAGGATGATCGCACTAAGTACTGGTACCAAGGTACCAGAAAATATTTCTTACCCTAAATACCACATTCTGATGAAAACTGAGCCCAATCTATCATTAATCAATCAGAAGGAATGAGTGGTAACGTAAGAGTACTCTTAGCAAGGGTTATACACCATAAAAACCCAGGAAGGGAAATCCGGGTCTCACAAATAAAAGTCAATGATAAATGGAGGAGATGCGTCACAAGTTAGTGGATGGATACGATGTAAAATGCTAGTCCTGGACACCACAGATTCAGACACCATAGTGAAAAATTAGGTAGAATCAAGTGAAGAATAAAACTGTAAACACTCTGGAGACAGTAAAGAGTGCGTGAGGAAGAAAGAAAGTGAGGAGAAAATAAGGCGAGGGAGATTGACGAGTGGAATAGAAAACAAGAACAACGGCGTCGATACATGTGGCTCGACTAACTGATAGAAATATAAAAGCTTTAATATACCAGGAGGAGAAAAAAAACTAAACATACCTAAATAGTGACCTTTTACCACATTCGGGCTTAGAGATGTGACCTACATGTAGTGGACGACTTTAATGGTCAGTTTGGCTCATTGAGAGATGCATGCCACGCAAGAATATGTGTTAGCCATTTTTTAGGAATAAGGAATGAAATAATTACCCCTTTTAATAATGCATAGGATTTATAAATACAGAAAATACTTTTTTAATAAGAGATAAAAGTACCGTACAGCCTAAAAAAGTGTGCCTACATGTGACAGAGACAGATAGAGCGAAAAAAAAGTTACTCATTCGCAAGAAAGAGATTTAAAAGTGCCAAAAATATTTCCCACCCAATAGGCATAAAACATAAATAAATAAAGGATAATAAAGCTTCATTAAAAGTATGGGTATTTAATAAGAAGATGAAACCACTTTGAAGAGCTCCTAAATGCTTCTGGAAACTCAATAAAATATCGCATATCTAATATTCTAAATATATCGAAACACAGGTTTAACATATCAAAAACATGAAGTGAGAGACTTGAAAGAAAATGAGGAAATTCTGATGTGGCATTACTTTCTCCATACCTGTGGTTTTCCTTCACATTTCTCCTGTTAAGAATAATGACCTTGTGACCACAATGTTAATGTAAATACTATGTGTCTTGAGTTTGTGAAAA
>LYUA01001334.1:157999-169999 GCA_002093875.1 Calopteryx splendens | reverse complement strand
GGGGGGGGGGGAACTTTACACGACCATTAGCTTGTCCTTAACGAAAGTCAGAGAGACAGGGAGCGGGAGTGTGGGCGGAGGGAAGTGAGGAGGAGCCCGAAGAGGGAACGCTGGGAGAGATATAGAGGGAGGAGGGGTCAGAGGGCTTGAAACTGTCCCACCTCTATCGACAAAGGGTGGGCTGAATGTCGCATTCCCTCAGCCCGCGTGCTTATCCTCACTATTACTCGATCACAATCCCTCTCCGATTACCCCCTTTCTCCCTCCAATTCCGAATCCCTTCCGTATTTATGATGAAGAAACACTAGCGTGATAATCATTCGATTTTTCAAGAAATGAGCTTGCGTTTCAGACAATGCATATTTAACTTGCAGATTAAGATTTACGAATTTTTTGTTGCGGAATTGGTCAAGTTTTAATGGCATAATTACCCACCTAACCATACCAAAATTAATTTTTATTTCCTGTAGCTTTATCATGTGGTAAATGGTTATGCTACAGTGTAGTGAAATGCGTCGTGACAAGTTACAACAAATCTGTTATGCTAATGAACATCTGTTATGATAATTTCAATTCTCCCAAATTAATTATCATGAAGGATTGATAGAAATTTTTAATGCGAGGATATAAATAATTTTCAAAAGGTAAAAATCACCTAGACAAGTACTATACTATTTTATACGAGTATGGCAGCTGTAGGCATCAAGTTTACATATACTATAGGTTCAATACGCATTAGGCTAATTGGATAAGCCTGATGGATAACGCATCTATCCGAGAGGTTTAAGGCCGACAGTTTGAATATTATCTTGAATAATAGGAAACGGATACTGTGCCAATTCTGGTATTTGGTACCTGGGAAAGTCGTTGAAAAACTCATGGTTATCGGTATCACTGGGACACAAAGCTTTCGGAACGGTTAGAAAAATTTTTTGGGAAGTAAAATAAATAACATTCCTTTCAGTTTATTAGATTGAAATAAATCGAAATCAGAGACAGAATATTTATGCTTTAAATTGCAAAGAGATGACGAAAAAAATAGCGAAAAATGCATTCTCATTCACTATATATCTAATATTATTATCTATTAAATATAATTAGTTATATTAGATGCATTGAACGGTAATTGTTCTATAGCGACGATCATCAAGTCCCCTACTCTATTCATAGTAACATTTTTAGTTACAAATGCGATGGGTATCCAGAAAGTTCTATCCGTTTGGAAATAAAAAAATTGAAATATTTTTATTTTTTAGATAATCTTATATTTTGAGTAATATAAATAAATAAATATATATATATATATATATATAAATACATATATATATGTGTGTGTGTGTGTGTGTGTGTGTACCCTTACCACCAACCCCTCAACCTGTCCGCGCGTACGTCATTCTTCTCTTGGCCTCAAAGGTGGGCGTAACTCCCGAAAACTTGCCAGTATTTTAATGATTTGTTTCTTTTGTGTGTTCTTAACTCTTATTACCGTACTGATTGATTTCATGTTCGTAATGTGTTTTGGTGTTTGTGGTTCCTACTTTTGTAATTTTATCCCTTGTGGATGGTCGACAAATTGACCGAAAAGTCGGCATAATGTAATACTGTTTTTCAATGGGCTAAATACCTGAAGAAAAAAAAATTCATATGATATATATATATGTATATATATATTTATATATCCATGATTATTGTCGTTGACCACTTTATTTTTTTTAAATTATTTGTTGAGGCTATCAAAGTGCGTAGCATGTCAAAAGCGTTTGTGCTCGTCTGGCAGCATTCTCCGTTCCCACCTCGCATAAATCTTCTTGCAACCGAGATTTTTAGTGAATATTTCTTGTAGCAGAAACACCTTCGGGAAATGCTTGTGGAGTTCATCAAGCATTATGCGTCGATCCAGTTTGATTAAAGCATCCACATGCCCCTTTAGACTCCCCGTAATGCGGAATGGGCGAACAGGAAAAGGATGCATGGTAAGGTCAGCATCTTGCGAAATCATCAAAAAAAAACGTAGGAATCAGAGGTTGAATTTAAAAAAATACTACATTCTCTGATAAAGGTCAAATTCTCTTTAAAAAATAAATTCTGATTTTAACTAGACATTTCAACACCAAGGACGATCTGCCTCTTAATTGTCTTTCTCTTATATATTTCTCTGATTTCTCTTCTTCTCGCTTTCTTTCTTTCTCGTCTTTCACTTTAATACTTGAGTTATGTCTGCCTATAAGGCCTTGCTCTCTCCCATTAATTTAATAGCCATCCTCCCATTCAATATGTTCTATTTTCTCTACACTTCAGGACAGAGCAGAAATATTATCCCTGCCTATCGCGCCTCCTGCAGTTTCCCATCAACTACCATTCAGCCATCTGGAATTAAAGCCAGGCTTCCGTGGGAATATACTCAAACCTACGCATATATGAAACTGGATTGGTGCTTCAGAACCACCCATATGCAGGGATTGGATATTACATTAAGTAATTCAGAATTTCTACTATCATCAGCTGCATTAGCTTGAGCATGAATATATCGTAGGGAATTGGAAACGTAAAAAAAGAGATAGTTTCATGCTCAGTAAAATATTTATCCAAGACATAAAAGGGTCGAACCATTTTCCTTAGCGTGATTTCTCCTTAGTGTTCCAAGTGTAACAGTTACCACTCATGGAATTTCAAGTTGAAAGAATTTCAAGACATTAGATTAAGATTTTTTCCAGTAACAATTAATTTTAGGATTGAAAAAATACAAAGCTCCCCAAGCTGTGTGATTTTGCGGGTACAGAGTTATCCTCGGAAAACGCAGACGGCACAGGGAAAGCTCCCCCATCGCTGATTTGTGAATTTCACTCGCCTTCGGACTTAGTATTACGTGAGCTCTACCCTCACCTATCAAACCAACCTTTAGGCTGTTCACCATATTTTTCATAGTAAACGCTATGGTAGCAAATTTGTACCATACTTCTTAATGCATCCCAATAGCTAATGTGCAATGCATTTTTTAACTTGGTCAAAAACTATATTAATCAACAAGTTTCGTCGTAGATGCCTATAGAATTTGAGTGGCACTAAGAATAGCAAGCATACGAAAATGAAAGTAAATGGAGAATACAAGACATAAATATACATCTATAAAACAAAATTGAGGCTGAGAAAAATGCTAGCATGTAGAAAAATATATAATATATTTAAAGCATTCAGCAAAAAAATTGGTAAAAAACGGTCGGGAATTGCAAATAGAAAATCCGTGCACAACACTAAAGCAACAAGAAAGAAAATATTAATCGAACTCAATTTTCTCCTGAGATGGTGAATTTGGCATAAAGAATAACATTAGGGAAAAGTATTAGGCCATTAATTTTGACATAGAAGGAGAATCTGAGGATAGCAAGGGATCTGGTAATACTTCATTGCGAGAGAGAGAGGGCATTTCAGGACATTAAATCGAAAAAAACTGTGTGGTTCCAAATTCAAACCGAACTGAAAGAGGTGTACAAAAAAGCACGTAAGAAAGAGTTTTTTTATGGACTCAATTGTAGAATTTATGAAGCAAGAGTTGATCAAAAGACTTCAATCAACGTGTACTAATTTCCTTCCCAAAGAGGGGAAATGAGCCACACGTGGGAACTGTTGGACAAGCTCCATAGCTAACGCAGCAAAGTTAGTCCTTCAGATCACTAATAGGAGAATTGAGTAGTGGGAAAACGATTTTTTTAGGAGAGGATCAGTTTGGATTTAGAAGATTAGGGCTACGCGTGACGTCATAGAAGTAACGGAATAACTGATAGAAAGAAATATGGAACATAACCAAGAAGTATTTGTTTGTTTTGTGGATTTTGAGTTCTCTGAAAAATTAAATTAGGAACAAATAATGTACGTAATTCAGAGGGTATGATTAAATTGGAGAGATAGGCGGCTTGCGTGGAACCTACAAAAATCTCATATCACCCGGAAAAGTGTTTAGGGTTGGAAAACCGGAAGCTTTTGATAGGGAGCAAGAAAAGGTTGCTCACTATCACCTGCAATTTTGAGACTTAAATAGTAGTCTTCCTCGTATAACGGATCTTGTGAAATCCTGTTTTCACTCCATTTAAAAAAAATAACTCGCCCAACCCATTTTACGCTGAGCTTCAGCCGTAGTATCAAAATTCCCTATGGGCCAAGCGTCCCTGACTTTGCTGTGAAGGTCAATACATGAATTTTGCAGTTCATTTTTTCTATTGAATTTAGCCCACTTCACTTCTGATGCTACTGCACGCGTCACATCCATGCATACACAGAAGTGAGCCGTTTCATTACATTATGCTAAACCTTAAAACGTGGTATGTAATGGTATTTCCCCGAGCTTGAAGCCTTAATGTCTACACTTGAATCCATTAAGACAGGAAGCGTTTTCATTTACGCCATAAAATTTCTATACCGTTGACTTACTCGCTTTTAAAATATCACGTACATGTGAAGCACATGTTTTTTCATTGCCTCTTTTACATTTTAATAGAAACTTCCCAAATTACCGCTAAACACTCGAATGTACGCAATTAATTATTCAAGCAAGACCGGTTGAATTTCTCAAAAATATTTTAGTATTAGTAATAAATATCCGAGTTTAAAATGCTCATCCATATAAGTCTATATCATCTGGAAATCTATAGATGATACCTTCAATCAATATTTTTCCACAAAGTTGTTTAGTCTACCATATGGCCTTCACCTTGTTACAAGAGATATTAAAAGATTTTGAATTCGATTTTTGTGAATTCCATAATAGATTAAAGCCATGAAACTAATGCACGAATTCAACCGAAAAATTCCTTCATTTTTAGTTTCCAAATGTTTGCTGGGCTAGGAGATTACTTGAACTGGAAGGAGTGTGGTGGAAATGGTGAAATATTGGGCTTGGAACAAAAAATTCTCACCAAAGGCAATTCAAGAAGCTCATTCCACAGATCACCTGATGACCTGACGGTTTGAATTGAAGAATTTACATTGTTTAACTAGTGACTCAAACTTTAAATAATTTCCTTTTTTCAAAGATCTGATATTTATATGAAATTATCATATATTTTTTTAATATGGTAAAGGGGCGCTCTTACATTAATTCGAGCCAATACTGATTTTCAAGTATGGAAGGAAAATATTTAATATACGCAATAATTCCAACTCTGGATGAAGGTAGAACTACTGCTAGGCTACACCTACCACCGAAACAAAACGATTCATATTCTGAGGAAGGAAGAAGAATGCCAATAGTTCTCCAATTAATGACCAAACAAACAGAAAATATTTCAAATACTTCTCCAATTTTATCCGTAATTCTGTCTGGATATGATGTTTTTTTGTCATTTGACAGACAGCCCTTTCTCCTGATATCACTAGAGAACATTATTGGTCCATAAGAGTCATGGTAACAATAAGAACATTTGGGGAGATTTATGTAACAGCCCACCATTAATATTGTGTCACCATTAAAGATTCTTGGGAAAATCTAACGTTTTTGCGATGCACGCAGCAGAGGCGTAGAAACTCGAGGTTAAATCCCAATGGGGTGGAAAAAAAATGAGTGGATTTTTTTTAACGTATGAAAAAAATGATTGCATATATTATTTTGTGAGGGAAAACATTTGAAATGGGCATAAAAAGGGAATGGCAAACGAGGAACGAATGGCGTCATCAATTATTACTTAAATATAATACACAAATTCCGCGGAGTTTTGTTTCCTCCTCGGCGCCTNNCCCCCCCCCCCCTCCCCTCCCTCCTTCCACCGCGCCCATATCGATTTTCGGAAACCCTTGCCTCTCGATTGGATTGGGGTGCGCGCCCTCCTCTCACTCGCCCTCTCTCTCTCTCTCTCTCTCTTCCTTTCCCTCTTCCCTTTCTGCCCAGGACGACGGTGGTGGCGTAATGCGCCCAACGGCGCCGTTTGCCGTTCCCCTTTAAAAAGGGGGCTATTTGAATCCTCACCGCCAATTTCGACCAAATTAGGAGAAAACTAAAAGGAATTAAAGGTGACCCGAAGCGATATCAAATTAGTACCTCTCCGAACCATCGGCCACATCTGAGACCCCGTTCTGCGGCCGATGTAATTCAAATTCAATGGAAATGATGAATACAATTGTGGATGGATGATGCCCAATGCTATAACAGCATTCATGAAAGAATTTTTGTTATATATTCTCGAATGGTTCCCGTAATGCATGCCAACGTGTGGTTTCAAAATATAAAATAAAGTAGGTCCTGGAAATAACTAATGCCTTATGCCTCACCTGATTGCGGAAATATAAAGGTTGTTGCTTTTGGAAGGTCCATTAATATTTTATAGATTTGTTACTAATTTTACTTCAAGATCAACATGGATCATGCCAACTCAACGAAAGGAAACTTTAAAGAGACCACATTCGTAAGATGAACGTCAAATTCAGAGAATATAAATTTTAAAAACCTGATGCTACGCGTGTCTGAATCAAAATCTTACTTTGAAATAGTGGTTGTGGTTCACTGTGAAAATGCGGTTGGAGAGAATCCCGAGGCAAGGAATACTCAAACTTTCACTAAGAGGAAAGCATGTAAGAAACAATGAATGAAGTGGCGAAAGAAGTGCTTAAGGATATGGAAGCATGGAAGATATTGGTTAGAGAGAGTGCCTCGCGTTTCGTAGACTGGCAACAGGCTTTTCTTGACCGTGCCTATCCCGAAAGATAACGACGTGAAGGCCATGCATGAATGTATATACTACCAAATAAAGGCCATGGTACTGATAGTATTTCTGCAAAGTCTATCCACAATCTATTTTATCTCATGCATTCAAAATTTTTATAGGTCTTAGCTGTGCCAACATAGCTGTGCCACTTAGCTGTGCCGACCGATATCAAGTGATTATTGAAGGTGCGTCACGAATTTTTCTGAGCAAAATATAAAAGTAAAGGTCATTTTTAAAAGTAAAGGTAAGTTAGCCAGCATTAATTAGACATTTGGTTAATGTTAGTTTCTGTGTGCTATAGCTTGGAGAAAGACTGAACACGCGGGGAGAGTAGAGCTGAGGTTGAAATTATTGCTTATTTACAGAAAACCATGATCTATCAACTCAATATGAATACCATTCACCATACCTGATTGGGCAATATGATAGCAAAAAACATTTAAATTCAATGGAGCGTATCAGAATATCAGAAATGTATATTTTTATTATAAATACTCAATATGAAAACGCTTTTTATGCTTTTCGTATTATTAAATGACCATACGTATGAGGTAAAAAAGTTATCATTAGTGGGTGCAGTGATACTATTGAAAATATTAGGCTAAAACTGATATTCACTAAAGTAGGTTTTGTTGCCACGTTGTATCCCCAAACCAACTTGAGATATTTATTACATATACAAAAAAAAGATATTTATATCTGTTTTTTCACAGCGCCTTTTAGTTTTAGGATCTCAAAATAGATTTGACGACATTGAAGCAATCTTGTACATATTTACATATCACGTCTAATAATTATAATTTTACAATTACTTTAATTTACTTACTTGTGAACACCTATTTTTTTCTGGCTCCGAGTAACTCCGTTACTTAGATCGAACATCAGAAACTGAATGCGTCCTCTTTGTGAGTGAAGGTTCTTATTCCATGCATTGACTTTCTGCTAGTTGAATGAGTTTGCCACATAATTTCCGGAAGAAAAACTCCCTGAAAAGAGTATAAAAGACTTAAATATTACATATTAACATAAAATAGAATTTTAAGTCATGTAGGAGGTTTTTTACCATCCAATTAAAAAAAATATACTGCAAAAATGTTTCTATGATAGTCATGTATTTAAGCAGATTAACGTTGTATTATGTCTTAAACTTGTAATTAAAAATATATTTTTATAAAATTAAAAAAAATTGTCTTTAAAATATAATATGTGGAAGGCTTGAAGTGCAGAAAAAATATTTTGAAGGTAGTTTTAGTTTTAATTTCCCCGAATTTTTTTTTCTTCTTCGATAATCAAACGAAAATGCCGTACTAAAAACTTTTTCAAATAGTGCTTACACGCTGTTGCAATACATATGCAAAAAAATTCATAATGCTGAAATTATTCGCCTCAAGTAAGATAAACATATTAGGAGGACGCTTGGATAGATTGACTTGCTTAAGCACTCGCCCGGGAATCGAGGGTTCCAAGTTTGAACCCCTAGTCAAGTGAATGATTTTTGCATGAAGAATTTTTTCGCATACGTACAAAAAACTGTTTCCTTTTTATTTCATTAAAATTTTGGGACTCGTAACTCCAATCTTCCGGTTGCACAATAACTAGATTCACATTTGTGTGGAAAAACATATTTTCGAAAAATGGGATTTTAAATGTATTTAGGGCTTCTTCGTGCTTCTTTTACTTCAGCCAACACCGGAAAATTGTACAAAGGTTTGCGGTTTGCAAAGTAATTGACCAACTGGGGGCGATGCACAGTGAATAAGTGAATTTAGATTGAGCCCTTACATGCGAAAAAAATAAATTCCTGCTCTAAATATATTGATGATGGATGATTGGAATGATTGCAATGGAACGAAATAATCAATTGTTACCTATTTTATTCGTAAAAAATTCTTTTTTTTTAAGAACACTCAGTTGCTCAAATAAAATCAAAATAATCAATTTAAAATGTATTCTTACATTTACCTCGAAATCAGTTTTCATGGAATGAGAAATTCATATCTTTAAAGTTAAACTTTCACTGTGCCAACTGCAGCTGGTCAGAAAGTTCTTGCGCCCGGATTGCTCACCTAGTAAGGTTTAATCGAGGATTTATCTCCAGTTTTTCAGAAAAAAAAGCTGAACCAACATTGCTGTCACACTTTCTATAGTGGAATTATAATGAATTAATCCATTTAAATGTAGAATTTTCTAGTTGAAGGAAAATGTTACCTATTTTTTTTAAATCACTACGACTTATTTGTCTGTGGCACTAACAGGTGATGTATAACGATAAAGAGAATTGATTTATAATCGCCTCGTAGAAGCTAAATTCTAAGGTAAGAGTATTTATTCGGAGAGCGCTAATATTAACTGTAATAATAAAATATATTCAAACGAATTCCACCAATGCATAGAAAAGGACAAATAAGAGTAGTAGTCGTCACTTCTTTAGTAAATTGGAAAATAGCTGCAGGTATTTGACAGTGTGAAAGTGTGTTTTTAGGCAAAAGCCTACGCTTTTTGCGGTTTTAAGTCAACCACATTCTCGCCAATTTTATCCTCGTCAACGGGAACAGTTTCTTGCGCAGACGGAGTCAATCTAAGAATTTTAATAAGCGAACGCCATTTCAGCGACCCAACAAAAGTGAATGGAGAAAAGAATCGCTCGAGTTTTCAGAAAAAGGGAGAAGTTCCGAGGCAAGGAGTTGAGTCACGGGGGGGAGAAAGAGGAAACCCCACGACCTCCCTTGATATTATAAAGGGCTTTCCGGCTGGCCAGATCCACAGCATCGGGAGTCCGAGTAGACGCTTTGAACCACTTTAAAATGCCTACTCAGAGGCCGAATCGACACCGGGGCCCAATTAAGGGCGTTCCCTTTTAAAAAGAAATTGTTTGCTTCCGGTGCCGGAACTCCCTCCTCGCCACCACCACCACCCGAAAGCCTTTCTTCCCCTTCCCCTCCTTCGCCGCAATTGCCTCAAGAGTGGAGATCGGCGGCGGTGGTGGCAGCCACACGGTGAATGCGACTCGAAACAAAAGCCGGAGAAGCCTAAATCTGCTCTTTAGATAGAGGGCATTTGTTATTCTGAAAGGATATTCTGTGCACACAATCGCAAGGGTCTCTCTAACTCTCTAACTAACAATTACTCACTCGCAAACACAAACGCAAAAGCACTATACGCTAGTACCTCACGAGCTTCGTGAAATTTCGAGGAAAAAGGCATGTGAAGGGAAGGGAAAAAATGCCGGACGAAAAAAGACTTCACGATAAGATGATGATCACGTGGAAGAAATTAAAAAGAAAATCTTACAATTTGAGCAGACCAATAGATCCGTCAACCGTACTAAAATTGAAGTACCTACTGACGAATCCATCGCCGAGCAATGAGTGCATATGTACTTTAAAATTTTTCTCTCAAGAATACAATGATCAGCCTATTTTATCTATCAATATTTTGGAAACTTGCTCATGTTTATTTGTCTGCCGTTTATTTTTCCTGTGCCTGAAGTGTTAATGTAGAATCTGTTAAACCACTGGACTTCTTAAGGTTACCTATGCATGATAGTAGGCTAGGCTAAGCTTTCGCAGTTTTACACCTGCTGTGATTTTGTCTATTTCTATTTCAGCTTAAATTTAAATTATATTAAATATATATGTTCCCTAGTGTATCATTAAACTACAGTTATAAAAAAGCAAAATGTATGCATCCGGTTATATTACTTAGATACAGTACCGGGTTACCGCGCATTCATTATTTACCTTATAATGGAATTGTGGCCCATATATAAAAGGATATTTGTGGCTGATAAATTATTTTAGGTACTGGATTGGCTAATATCATTTCACAAAATAATCACAAGCAGGTGAATGGAATCTTAAAGTTCACAGGAATATGCATTTAAAATGAAATCGGGCGATGTTTGATGGTTTATATAATCAATATATATATACATATATATGCATAATTATAACGCATGAAAAGCGTTAAAATTTAAGGTCACGAAAAGAAAAGTTTTCCAACAATTTCTAAATAAAAAAATCTCCCTACTTCCAAAAATAAAAGCAATTTGCAATTTTTTTGCATCAAACTAATAGCTTTCTTCCTAAATAGAAATATCGAAAATTTCATTCGATACTTTCCGCGGAGTGGATTTGATGACCCCAGAATTTTCGGATTTTCACCACGTTCGTTGGTTTGAATGGACAACAGTTTCTCCAGTACTCAAGTTGGAAAGACGGTTGTCTAATCGTGCCTACGAACATGGGGATAATCCGAGAAACATTATCAGTTTATAGTCTATTTCAGTTGAATGCGTCTGAATATTTTTTTATTTCCTGAAATGAACTGCAAAGTTAAAAAATACCTTCTCAAACAGATTTGGAAAACATTTCTATCAGAAATATTATACGACCAGGTTTAAAATATCATTTATCCCGCAAACTATTAAAAAATTAATGAAAAACAAGGTGCTTGGAAAACAATATTATACGCAAAGTAGGCTAGCTAATATATTCTATTTTATCTGACTTAACTTCAAATACTATTACCTCATCCCGTATGCAGAGAGTCATAGATTAGTATTTAAAATTAGAAACTTCGGTGCATGTTATGCTGATGGTAATTTTTAATTCCAATGCTTGAATTTTTAGCCTCTCCAAATGGATGGGCAAAATTTGAGTGGTGCATAATTTTGACTCTGTATGCCTTGTCTGGAATAATCCCCAAAGTCATACACACTAGTTGTACGGGTGTACCATGTAAACTTAGATTATGAATTTCTAAGATTAATGAAATGAAATATAATTTTACAATGACAGCTAAATTGATTTACTTATAAAGAAGAATATAAAATAATCAGCCCGGAGTTCAAAATAAAGCTAAGATATCCATAAAAGTTATGCTTTGTTTTGTCTTATTCTATTGGCGAGATAAATGTTACACTCTTTGTGGTAGGGGAAAGGAGTTAAAATAAATCATTAAAAAAACTGGGAACGTTAAGAAATCAATTTATTGAATTTTATTCATCACTAAGAATACTTGATTTCAATTGCGAAGTTTTTTTATCACGTTGAAAAAAAAATCACTTTGTCGTGCACATTAAAACAGAGAACTTCATAGATAATGAATGATTTTCCGGCCACAAAATTACCCATTCCTAATCTGGTAACTATTCTCATGAAGTGAGCAGGGGCGTGGTGAAATAAATATACAAATTTTACCAAGGCACACACAGAAGAAGGGCGGTAAGAGTGAATGGATGGTTCCTGGTACTCTTTTGATCCGCCGCAAGCGTGTGGCGTCACTCTTTTCCCGACTAATATATATA
>LYUA01001334.1:25621-35684 GCA_002093875.1 Calopteryx splendens | reverse complement strand
GTTGAAACGCGCGTCGTACAATAAAAATATTTTATTTTGTGGAAAAGTGCTACATCTTTGCCTTATAATTAGTAATTATGTTGGCAGCTAGCAAGAGGAAATTAAAGCGCGCATGAACATGGATGATGGTGTTTGTTCTCAATTCTTCGGACTATATAATGGAAGTGAACAGGCAACTTCCTGATACCTCCTCCTGCCTTCAGGTTCTTCAGGATTCAAATCCGGCACTTCAGTTGGAACTTACTGCGTTTCTCTCGCTCAACGGAACCAATTAAGGCCTCTCTCCCGATGATATTTCTCTCCTTTCCCCTCCCGAGCCACGCACCCCCACTTGTATATCCTTCCGAAGATCAACAAACCTAAATATTCAGGCCGTCCTATTTTATCCTCTCAAAACAAAAAGAATTTCTGCATTTGTGGGCCACTACCTTCAGCCCAAATAAGCCCTTACACTCCCTAACTCCATTCATAAAAGAAACCTCATGTAAATACTCCAATCAACCTCCCTCCCTCCATATACCCAAATTATCATGGCCGGAAAATTGACGTCACATCCTTCTTTACCACCATTCCCCGCCCTGAAGTTCTCTTACCCGTCCGGTACAATACCCTACCCCACACATCCCCAGTACTGAAATTCACCTAAACCTCTCTGATTTAATCCTCAACCGTATTCATTTTCCTTCAACAATAAATTCCATCTACAGAACAAGGGCTGTGCCATGGGAAGTAAATTAACCCCTTCCTATGCCAAACTCTAACTCGGTCTCGCAGAAAAAGATTTCCTCTCCAACAATCCCCTGAAACCCTTACTAGGGCTC
Organism: Calopteryx splendens; assembly: GCA_002093875.1. Lineage (NCBI taxonomy): Eukaryota > Metazoa > Arthropoda > Insecta > Odonata > Calopterygidae > Calopteryx > Calopteryx splendens. The sequence goes on along the minus strand of LYUA01001334.1, from coordinate 34,863 downwards.
AGATATATTGACGATATTCTCCTTCTCTGGGCACATGGCACAGGATTTTTTAACACCTTCATCTTCGACCTCAACGGTTCATCCTCTGTTTTCTTCATCTCTACCGTATCCTCCTCCCAAATCGTCTTCCAAGTTGTCAACATATCACTAATTGACAACCAATTCCACACCTTTGTTCATATAAAACCCACCAATAAACAACAATACCTCCATTACAATGCGAATCCCTCCAATCCAAACGCTCCATCCGTTACTCCCTTTCCATCAGCGGGCACCGAATCTGCAATCATTCCGACTCCCTTGATCAAAAATCCTCTAAAAACCTGCACCATTCCCTCCTACAACGAGGATACCCTGAAACCCTCCTGACCAAAACAACCCGTAAACATTCGTGCACCCCAAACCCTCCCCACAACATATACACACCCCCTAGTAACTTGTACCGTTCACTTCCCTGGCATAGAGTCTCTGAGATCCATCCTTAAAAATATTTATCCCATCCCCGAAAACCATAATTTTACGACCATCTTTCTTCCCAATTGTCCCTCTGTTGTATTCAAACCCCCGCTAACCTCTGAAGCCTCTTCAAATCAGCCAATCCTCTTACAAAGACCTCGTTCACTCCCAAAGCCAAACCTACACCTTGTAATAGGGCAAGATATAATACTTGTCTTATATTCACTACCCCGTCCCTCTCCCAACCACTCTTCAACACTCTCCCACCCATCCCCCACTCTTATGGACCTCTAGTAATGTTGTTTATCTGCTGATGTGCCATTGCCCCGCCTTTTAGATTAGACAATGTACCAAAGCCCTCAATATAAGAATAAATAATCACCGTGCTTCTTGCAAGCCTTCTTGCCTGTCTTCAATACAACCAATTCCAAAACAAGCCTACCCCCATAGCACTCCCTTTAAAAGTTGGTATAGGCCCTCTGTTTTAGCGGCCCTCCAACCCTCCGACACCCCACTCAAACTGAAGACAGTATAGCAGGCCTACATTCGGCTCTTAAATGCCTTCAATTTCCCAGGAATTGCACACAATACCCATTATACCCTCCCCCTCCTCTCCCAAAACTTCCCCTCCCAAACATTCCTCTCCCTCCACTTCGCTCTCCCTCTCTCACTCCTTTCTTCCTCCTCCTTAGTTCCTTCTGTCCACAGACGAAGGTGGTTGAGCCACCAAAAATTTCGGAATATCCTCTTTTTTATGTTTATATCTATGTTTGTGTTGGCAAACGCCAGTGACTCCATCAATATATACAGTGAGACGAAACCATCTGGCTCTTCCACGCCATATGGTCTCTTACTCTTCTCTATTCTTCATCATTTCTATATTTATATTTTACTATCAGCAATCGTCTCCAACACCTGGTTTCGAAGACTCTTCTCTGTTTATTTCTGATGGTCCCTGTCAATGATCCGTAGAGTGCCCCATGCGAATGCTTTGATGTGTTCCTTCCTTGTTTACAACTTTATCTTCTCTGAGCAAACGATTTCTCGTCATTACAAACGTCTTCTTTGCTTGAGCTATTCCCTTTTTTGACCATCGGCATTCTTCCGTGCTATTTCATGGTGCATCTGAGATAGGTAAATGATTCTATATGCTCTCATTTCTCTCATTGTAGTAAAGTGTATGTTTTTAAAACAATTGACAACTCCTCCTTTCACCGTTAGTAGTTTGACACTCCATTCTCAACTATTTTTTAGCCGTTGCCTTTCTCATGCACATTATTTCCTTCAGCATGTTAATAATATACGGGGAGGTTCTTTTCAATTTCACCGAACAGGACAAGTAGTCAATAAGTGGTGGGTACAGGTAAAAGTAACATTAAGGTAAGCAACTATGATTTCATGTGAAACTAAATAGGGGAGAGGCACGAATCCAAGAAAATGTGAAAAATAAAAGTTTCGGATATATATATGATCGTCCAATGCCAATTTATGAAAATGGACCAAATAAAATTTTCTTATTTCACTCAATTTAGCGTTCCGTTTTTATAAAATATCACCAAACACTATGCGAACTGAATTCGCACATCCCAAGGAAAAACGTCTTTCAATCAGAAATTATTTCATGAACGGTAAAAATTTACAAATTTTATTCGTTTGAGAATGATGATAATAATCATATCGCTCAGTGATTTCAAATCCACACTTCATCACTTAATTTCATATCAATTCAAGAAGGTATTTTTGCTTGTTGAAAATTATTAAACGAAGAAAAAATTAAATTCGTGCTTCACTTATGTCCTAATGAATCTTTTGAAATGAGAAACGATACTCTTGTTTGGGAGGACCGAAACATTATTTTTTTAGTAGTTGTAAAAATGTTGGACATTTTTCCACGGTGACGTGGTTCAATGCGACTAAATGCAAGACAAGTACAAAGGTCACCTATTCTCAACCCAACTACTGCAGTTAAATGTTATAAAAGCACATCCTTCCCAAGGAAATGCAGCCTAATCTTGGGGATTTCATCGCAGGCTTTTCATTTAAAAAATGACATAAATGAAGCTGAGGCCATTTTTCTTCTTACCTTTAAAAGCAGGTGGATAATTAGAGCAATGGGGGATTATGGCTTAGAGGAGAGTAATAAAAGAAGTCAAACGTAGACCTTGACCTACCACACATTAAAGTGCCTCGTTTCACATAATTTATTGTCCTTTAGGATGGATGTGGTTTCTCTAGAAGTTTTTTTCAAGCACCACACATTGGAAGTTTGGGGCACACTCCGTGGTAAGTTTCCTTCACTTCAAAGTAAAAGGTGATAAACTCGAAATGGGGGCACCACTGTCGCAATGTCCTCATACCTAACTTTGGAAAAATGCTATCAATTTAACGAATAATTATCAGAAACCCTGGTGAATTTATTCCATGTGGAAAAACAGGGAACCCGCCAATCTCTTCGGCACTAGCTATAATAATAAATATACAATGCCACCACGTCACTGACTGATCCACTGACTCATTGAGACAAATTCCTAGGCACTAGCTAGAGACCTGAAATTTTCAGATCTATTCTTTTGGTGAGCAAGAAAAAGTATGATTTTGGAATGTATTTAATTTGAATAGTTTTCAACGCTTTAGTGGAAACGTTGAAAAAAAGGAAATTTTCCATATGGGACGATTTTATTTCAGTCATTGAAATAGGAAATAGTTTAGTTTCAGCCCTAGGACCCGAAGCAGAAAGCGGATGAAGAATTCAATTTTCTTATTTCATTGATGGCTATTGCATATATCTCTCGAAAAAGTGATACATTATTTTCTTACGGTTTTTTTTACGTTTTTATCGGAATATATTGAAAGATTTTAAAGGAATCAGTATTGTTGTCGGCGTAATTTAAAGAAATTTTATGAAAAAAAATACGCACTTAAAATGCTCTAATTGAGTGTGTCACCCTCTATGAAGTTGAATATCAGAATAGGTGAAATATCAATTTCTCTATGCGTGAAACGTTAGTCTAATACAAATGGCTTAATGTGATTCCTGCGAGTATCACTATTTTCTAGTTTTGCGAGCATTCAACTATTTCAGTGCTATTCATATGAATGAATCATTACATTTTAGTCCTTAACGAAATGAGTTTTGATATGTGCCGAAAGAATTTTATTCTGTATAATTATCCCATTTAGCATTTAAATTTATTATTTAATTTGTCTTGCAGTTGCTGTTTCGTGTTAGTACTTTTATTTGTTTGACAGAGTCAGACATCTCATTTTCAAAATAATCACCAGTTGTTTAATAGCATTTTTCTGGGTTTGACTTGTTTTTTTCACTTTATTACCAACTTTTGAACTACTACCTTGAAAAGTAAGGAATTTCGTTAGTACTTAATACGATTATTTAATATTATTCCTGCTACCCTATTAAAAACTTTCTACTCTGTAATTCATGTTTATTTTGGGCATCTAAAATGAACGGCGATAAAGGTGTAGAATATATGTGCAATCCATTAAGTATATGATTTTTCTGTTTGCATACAATGAGAGAAAAGTAATTTCAACTTTTGTGTTTGCCACTTCAACGGTATAATTTATTTTTTTATATTAGTTCATCTCTGATTTCGTGCTTGAACTAATCTTGGACTATTCTAAGCTATGATCTAAGCTGCATGCAAGATGACATATTGGTGCGCGGAAGAAGGTAAAATCATTATTGGAAGAGAATTTAAATGATGAACAATCAACGAATTATTTTGGTCACGGGCTGATAGATTGGGCTTATGATCTGAACCGAGTTCTCTAAGTTTATTTTCCCTTAGTAAAAGTTCTACAACACTTTTTGCATTCATATGTTGGCTTCAAGAGTAATGCATGAAAAAAAGTGAATGATGTTATCGTGTTACACCATTGTTTTATGTGTATTTTTGCATTCGATTATTTTTGTAATATTCAATAGAATTATTTTACCTATTTTTATTACGCATATAAATATCATTGCCCAAATAATTATGGTAGCAAAGTTAAGCAAATATAGAACGCCATATAAAATGGAAAATATTACACTAGCTTAATTTATTGGTCCCAGGATTCATATTACATATTTATAATTATAACACGTAAGCGCAGCACAATAAAAAAGTAATTTTAGTTGTTTTTCATTTAGTCATTGCAATCATCACAATTATAGAATTATCTTGTCAAAGATTTCATTACAATGATGTTTCCACAATGAATGTTACAAGCTTTTGGGATGCAATGCACAAACAATATTTCCTGAAAATATAGTGGTGAAAAACCTGATTATTTTCCTACTTACATTGATACCGTTTGAAAAATTGGCATTGGTATACAATCAATAGTTCGATGAAGGTAGGGATTTGTTTAATAAGTGACATTATTCATGCATTTCTGTTTGCATGAACCGTAAAGTGCTTCAACGTTAGCGGACAGAATGTAGTAGTACATAGTTCGTTTTGAAAAAATAATCTTTCCACGCATGCTCAGAGAGGAATTGAAGGTTTGTACAACAGATACATACTCTTCACGTGTACTATGGAACAAGAGAATTACATTCGTCGGGGATTTTTGGTATAACAGGGCACACGAGTCCATTTTTTAAATTTCAGTTCATAGAACAGGTTTTAGTCTGAAAATTAATATGATGATTGCCCGATGGTGTATGATGCTACACTCAAGTATAAAGTTTGAATAGAGAGTGGTAGAGAACTGATTCCTTGTCTAGATTCTGATGCTTTCTTCACACGACAGCAAAAAGCTAGCCATTCACTTTCGATGCAATCTGCTAAAAGGAATTCCAAGTGGTAAAAATTCCAGGAGGGGTGTATGACTGCCACTTAGGTTTACCATTTGAATCTATAGCCCACATTTACCTGGGGAAGATCGAAGAACAATCCATCCCATTCTAATTCCATTCAATTCCATTTTGTAGGGGGAGAACCCCATTCGTGGGAGGTTGAGTTCTTTGTAGGAAATATGAGGCTTCTTTGAAGGTGGTGCGAAAGGTGGAAGCGAAAACTGGTTGCATGGCAACGGATGGGAGGAGCGGCCTATTCTGTGAACCGAATTGATTCTTGTATTTAGCTTGACTCCAAAGTAACATCCGCTAGCACGAGTAGTAACTGACGAGCTCATAAAATTACTGGAAAATGAAAAGATTTGTGACAATTTGTGTGCATTTTTAGCAAGCTAGAGAAATACTGCCGAATGCTGAAAAACAGAGTAGTGACTGAAAAATCGGGAGGTATTACGAAAATATAGCACTGCATCCACCCTGGTAAAAATTTAACTACTAATAAAAATGAAAGAACGTGCACCCTCATGTATCTTCATTAAAAAATCAAACTCATTTTTTTTGTTTTAAGAAATTACAAATTAGACATTTGTTCACATCTAATTCATAATGTGATAACCCTGAATATATTCTTCACTTCATATTAAATAGGCGAGGCGAAAACCTGCTGCTTGAGTTATATTAAGTGCGTTTAAAACCACAAATACATCACAAGCCACCGCAAAGATTGTTTCAGGGGGTATGAGACCATGCTAGTGGCTATGTAGTGGAGGACTTGAATTGTTTCCTCGGTTTCGCAAATAAAATCGCATAATGATTCATTTGTTATGATTTTACTGTGACGTCGATCCATTGATTCCACAGTGGATCAAATTCAATTAATTCAGTGCATTATTCGCCAATTTTCAAGAAGCAACCGTAAAGTATTTAGAAAACTGAATGTCAGTTTATTTAGGTGTAATTAACCACATTGTGGCAGGAAATTATTTTCCTAGCCTGATACTAATCTTTGGTTTTCAAGAATCGTCACAAACTGCCTTTGGAAGTAAATTGTGAACTTGACCATTATGGCATAGGAGATAATTGTAAGGCAATAGAAACAGTATTTTAGAAAATTATTTTTAACTCCTGTGTAGATAAAAACATAAATAGATATTGGTAAATACGTATCTTTCTAAGGAAGAATAGGTATTTATAAATGTTGTCTCGGGGGAGAACTATTGGCGACCTACATTTCAGATTCTGGCATTAATTTTCTTGCATGAGAAGTCGTTTATAAATGGCATGCAATAATTAAAATAATAATAATATTTTACTAAGCATGAACAGGTGACCACGATTAGAACATGTTATTTACAAAGAACCCTACAAGATGAGGATTTATGTGGATTGCAGTCGTTATCATGGTAATAACCCCGATGCTTTGTTTTATAGGTGAGGGTAGAGCTCACTCAGTGATTGGCCCTACGGCGAGTGAAATTCACACATCACGGTAGGGGGCTTCACTACTTTCCCTCTGCCGCCTGCGGTTTAACAGGATGACCTGATACATGAAAAATTACACAGCTCTGGTGAAGCAGAAGGTACCCAGACCCTATAAATCTGATATCGAACCCGGGTCCTCCAGTTAGTAGATCAGCGCTCTGCCCACTGGACTACCCGCGCTCCATGCCATGGTCTCTTGTACTAAAACATAAATTTAGAGTCGCTTTTTTGAGATTCATCCTCAGTGAGCATAGTTTTTTATGTCCTGCTACCTACATCCCTTTAATGTGAATCAACGATCTTTGGATCGTGTAAAGGGTGTTTTTGCAGTATTTTTCCTTTTTTAAACGGCAGAAGTCGTTTTGCATCATGTATTTTTTCCGTAAGATTTTCGATGCCATTTCCCATTCTTATGTTTATAACTTTCTCTGACTTTTGCCAGACAATTTTCTTTGCCTTAATTCTGTTCAACTAAACTATTTTTTCCATTATTTTTTTGTATTTTGTTTTAATTTTGCGTAAGATATATTTTAAATTTAAGGAAATATGAGAATACCATGCCGAATTCATAGGAACTTGCCATGTTGAAACCAGGAGAAAATTTCTTTAAAAATGTAGATTGTTAAATACACCCTGTGGGTACTTTTCCTGGATGACGAAATGGCGGGCTGTCAGAATGTTTGCTGCCTCACAAAAATGGTGGTAAAATCAGCTCCATTATATTTTTTTATTTTAAATAGTGTATGTTCTTTCGGTTAAATTATTTATAATGAAACAAATAATTTAAAATCTCCCTCTTTTTGCTGTCGAAATTCTCGGTATAGCCTTAATTAAATTTTGGTTTCCAAAGAAATCTCCATCTCCGGTCGTGTTACCGCTACTCAGTTTGGAGTGAATGAAGGAGTCAAAAAGGGTCTAACGAAAATTCCAGGTACCTGAAACAAAGGTTGGGGGTAAAACTAAGTAAAGAGCAAGTCAATATGTTAAAATTGATCCCCTCAAACCAAAATCGCAATAAGTTCGTAATCCCGCGGAAAGGTTTTTAATACAAATACGCGTGTCCTTTTTCTTACGGTGAGGATCAATAAACTACGGGAATCGCTATCATTTTTAAAACTGGCGCTAAAAGAACATGTACCTAGTTTGGTCAACATTAGTAAACGGAGAATATTTCACCAAAAATATTGTATCTTTAATCAACTACTTATCAATATTTTCTAATGTTTTAGCCTCTTTAACTCTTTTGACTGTCACATCTCTATGGTGATGGATGTGTTAATACAAACAATGGCCGAAAATACTCGGAAACTAACACGTAACACACGCTTATGGGACTAAACAAGACTAAAAGTAGGTGAGAGTAGGTAAATACTAAGCTAACTACAAAGTAAAAGAAATCTCTTGCTTACCTAATCGAAACGCTAAAATTAGACAAATCGTTTTGCTCTATCCTTAATAGTTTCAGAGATCGTTTCTGCTTTTCACGGGATAATGCACGATTAATCTTTGAATGGGGTGTAACATCACGAATAATATTTTTTTAAATAATGATCGGTTCATTGGAGATTTGCCAAAAGGACAAGGTTTAAAAAAATCAATAATGCGGGTACTTAATGTATACAAATTCCATTGGGGTAGTAAGGAATACAAAGATATTTATCATTGAAACCGTTTTGTAGCTATTATTATATAACAAAGAGATGTAGCGTCCAAACTTTACCAATACATTTATTATAAATTGTACGGTGAATATAAGGAGCTAGCTCAAAATATAAGACTTCGACTGAGAGTGTGTCGGCATGCTGTTGCACCCGGTTACACATCAGTGCGAATTCATATATTCCCACGCGCACTCAAACTCCAACAGTCTCCCTGGCTCACCCCTTCAAGTATTTGTGAAGAAATAAAAAAAATAATGCAATTAATTCATATAACTTCTTGAAATACCATGTAGAACATTGAGAGATCGAAGAATTAGCATTTAAAAAAAAAGCTGTACTAAGCATATGGATTTCCTGATACTTCATATTAATATGGTAGTAGTGTTGCGTGACAGGTATAAAAATTAACTTGAATTTAGCTATGCATTTCTATAATAGGAGGTAAAATCCCGCTTTCCTGCGTATGTGAAGGACTCCCATCTTCTGGCCCATGTCGGGATTCCCATAGTTATTTTGGTCCCGCTTGGTGCTCTTTCTTTCCTGAAACCCGATCATTTGGGCACCTGAATGTTTCAATCACGTCCTAAACCAACGAGAGTTAACCGTGGGAATCGTTCAAAATCTTTTCAAAGCCCTTGAAGAGCGGTGAAGGAATCTCTTGCTCAATTCTTTTCCGCCGCCTCTCCACGTAAATGATCGGGAGAAATCGTCGAGTCCTACCTCCCCCCACGCCCGTCATCGAGGTCTCTCCCACGTTACTAATTCATCCTTCTTCCGTGTTTCCACGCTTCCTTCCCACAACCCTCCCCCTCACCCGGATCCCACCCCTCCTCCATCAC
>LYUA01001333.1:153158-163870 GCA_002093875.1 Calopteryx splendens | reverse complement strand
TGACCCCCACAGCCTTGTTTGCTTTCATTTCCTTCAATGCCTTCTCTATTTCCCAATCTACTTAGGATAGAAAATATTTCAAATTAATTATTGGTTGTATTTTCTTTGCGATTACTGATTAATTTGACAACAAATGGGATACAATTGCATTTATTTTCAAGGCAAATTCTTAATTTATGGTACCTATTCTGTAATAATATTTCCTAAATTAATAGTTTTAATGAAATTTTAATTGGAATATTTCATGCTGTTATTAACACAGATATTGTTATTCTCTGTTTTCAATATGTGGGCTTTTATACTAAAGCACACTGATCACAATTAGAGTGAAGCTGCATTCTTTACTAGTGATACTGAAACTTGGGCGTTTCTCGCAGCATTGTAGTTGTATTTGAAAATCATTGCCACCTGTAGTTGTTTTATGTTTACTTCATTAATACCTGTAATTAGAAGGTACTCATTAATTTAATAATGTGTTGTAACATCTTGTGCCACATCCCCTGGTGGTGACTCGCAAGGTATGGTTAGTATGTGTCGGTTATAATTAGCTTATTTATAGATGAAAAGCTAGAGAGAATGGAATGAAAGATATAAAAATGTGTAGTCAGATTTTAAGAGAGAGAATGTGACTTGTGCATTCAAATGGCATGAGAAGTGAATACATAGACAAAGTTAATAGCACTGCTCCCTTGGAACTACCTTACCACACTGATTCTGAGTTTCTGAGTTATGCATCACTTGCTTTGCTTAATATCTCATTTCAGATCTTTCTGCCATCCTTTAAATAATAAGGTAGACTTCAATTAGCCACTAGCGTTAAGTTTTTCATTTGTAGAGTAACTTACTGTCCTATATATGTAGTTAGATTTCCATCTTTACTGTCACAAAATTCATGTCTTACAAGGGCATGTAAACATATTATAAAAATTATTATGTTATATATTAAAAAGGAATAAATGATACTTTGGCAAATACTTAATACTAATACTTAAATATTTTTATGAATCTTAGGTATATTCTTAGCTAGAATTATTGTGATGTATATGATTTTTTTTCAATTAACATTAAACTACATTCTTGTTTATAACTTTTCTCTTGGTATTCATTTATACAAATAATAGCCAAAAAATATATAAATTTCTTGGTTACTCACTAGTGTGTAGTGAATTTTCAACTCATAGGAAAACGTGAGAGAGTCAAGGCACCTGAGAGGCTTTTGTGTTCCCTTTACCCCTCTTAAAGAGTCATTTATTGCCCTGACAAAAATCACCGTGGGCAGATAAATGCAGTGTTGCCAACCCATCAGAGAAAGATTTTTTAAAGAACCACTTCATTTGTTTAAAATAATTTTGGCTGCTCGGTGCCGAGCTGTGCTGGCTTTTCCAAATGATTATACTGCTTAACTCAGTTTTCTTTTGTAATAGAATTGAAAAGTATTTTGTTACTGTAAAATAAATTCCATTGTTAACTCATGTTCTTGAATCACAGCTATGTAATGAAACTAAAACAATTACTCCTCAATGAAGCAATAGGTAATTGTGATTGCATTTCTCTGTTTAATTGAATAGGTAGTGAACAAAGAAAAAATATCTTTAGAGGGTTGCTTACAAGAGGCAAATAATAAGAGGAAGAATGCTGAAAAAGAATTGCAAAAGTTGGAGCAGGAGTTGAATTCTGTGAAGATGAAGTTAAGCCAAGAAGAGGCTTTCCATGCGGATGCATTGAAGCAGCTGGATGAGGGAAAACAGGGAAGAGCTATCTCAAAATTAAAATTTTTTACTATTATCATAAGTATTGATTAGTGTTTAAATGACTTTGATGTTATATCTCATTATAGTTATTCTCTATTAAATGAGTTTCTTTTACTTTTAAATGAAGTGAACTCAAAATTTTATTTTACTTAAAAATCATTCAGAGGTTGATAGTGATTATTTTGCTAATGGAAAATAAGTGTGAATTCTAAGCATGAACATATATGTATACATTTATATTTTTGTGCTTTTCCTTTTCTAAATCGTAGCCATCATGTTTTGTTTATAATCCTTTGGTTGCTTTTTTCTGTTTTGGATGAACCTCTGGGAAGTTTTTCTGTATGTAAATGTGTTCATTAATTTGAGTTGAAAAAATGTCAAGTCAGTCCTTAAAGTTCCTTATGTGATAAATTGGAATTATTATTGTCAATGATGGATTTCATGTTCAGCTGTGAAATGCCCTAAAGTGTTTCATACAGAGGTAAGCCACTCATTCAACAGAGAATAAAAGTTGATGAGAGTGATATTTGTATGGTCTTCATTCTACATGGGTTCTACTTCATTCTTCACATATATATGTGTAGAATGAATAAGATGTGTGTGTGATGTGAGTGGTTGTGGGTTCTGTGTATGTATTCATATTCAATTTGTGTATTTTTCATTCAATTCCATAGAAGATTAACAAAACATTTTACTTTCATATAATTTTGTTTAATTTCTGTTTAATCTTCACAGTTGACCCAATATATGGTTGTTAGTTTGGCTGGAAAGAGATGTGTCAGTTTTATTTTCTTGAAATACTACTTGGCTGTCATTAACTTTTTTCAACAATATTTAGGGATCCAAATTGATATTCCATTCTAACGGCTGATTCATAATAGATATCCATTCTAAATTTTGAACCTGACCAAGTTTTAGAGAATTTCCTAATATCCAAAGGGTGATAATAAGTGGTGATCTAAATGGACCTAGTAAGTAGAAGTCGGTGTGATAAAATGAAGGGTGCATGTAGGGAGATGGTTGGAACTTGGGCTAAAAGAAATGGAGGAGGTGAAAAAAATCATATAGTATGCAGTGACCTTCAACCTGGTGAATGTTAACACATAATTTGAGAAAAAAGAGAAACACCTCTACTTACAAGAGTGGGGGAAGTATGAGCCAGATTAACCATAAAGTACCCTGGAATAAGGGAAAGCATGAAACTGGGGGGTGGTGGAGGGCCCACAGGGTATATCCCCCACATCATGATGTCACAGGAAACATGTGAAGGAAGTGAAGAACTGTAGTGTTAAAAATGAAGAATATTTAGTGGTACAAAATAGATTTGTAATGATGGGTTTTGGGATGAAAATTGAAAAAAAAAGATGAAACTACTAAGTCAGAGGATGAAGTGGTGGAGACTGAAAGTATAAGGTTCAAGAAAAAAGTTAAAAGAAAATTTGTCAGGGGAAAGAAAGATACTAGAAGTGGTACATGAATGGTAGGCCACGGATTGCAGTATCATATGGTAAATTGGAGTGGAGTTGCATAATAAAATAACAGGAAAGGGACCATCAGAGGAGGAGATTTAGTGGTGGAATGAAGGAGTGAAAAATGAGATGAAACAAAAATAAGAGGCTAAGATAATATGGGATTTTTGGGATATGACTCGAGAAGAAGAAAGCAAAAAGGGTTGTGGCAAAGGGAAACTGCAGTGGAGGAAGTGTATGTGGTCATGGTAGGACCAATTGGTAAATAGTCTTTCCTGAAATTTTATAGTCAACAATTAGAATTTGATGAAGTCCTATGCAATTTCTGAGTAATTAGAGTATAAAACTCTGTTGAATATTAGGTTCAACCTTTGAAATGTAGAGTCCTGTATTGACTTTACTTTATATGAGGAATACATTGAATTATTAATTTTCTTATGTTATGCATTTAGATTATTTTAGCTGAGGCTGTACAGACTATAGCTATAGACAATGTATATTAATTATTTTATGAATCACTATTTGAAAAAGTTACATGTGACCATAGAAATTTATCATCAATAACTCTTTATTTTTTAAGTAATTTTCTTCTCTCCAAATGGTGAATTATAAAAGATTTAATTGATAGAAATTGATTATTCTTCTCAGTGAATTTACTCATACTTAGCCAAGCTTGATCAACTTAATGATTTTTATCCTCCCTGTCATCCTCTGTAAAACCTTTTGCCATCCTTATTTTTACCTGAAAATGGTGTGCAGTTTTGGAATCAAAAGTTGATTAAATATAAATATAGTGACAAATGTTTATGTATGTATTTAAGGTACCATAACCAAATTTTAAAATTACGCTCACATTAAGAAATAAATGCTAATAATGCTCATACTTATTCTAGATAGTGTTGTAGTTTTACAGAAATTATTAAACAACATTTCATGGAAGTTAACACTTTTAGAGTATTAGAAACTATTGAGTTAGAAATATACTGCTATATTTAATTAGGAAAAAAACTACTTTCGTGTGCCTAGCTAATGGTCTTTGAATTATCATCTCTGCCATGTGAAATGTACTTTGTGGAATGTATACCTCTGTAATTCACCTGACTGAATAACCTGAGTCTTAGAGATATACAATCAACTTTTCTTCTATGATGTTTATTTATAGACATGGAAGAGAGGAAATGTGTTGAGTCTAGAAATGGATGCATTAGAGCAAAGTGCAGCAGACCTTAGGAGGCAGCTGGAGGAATCCAGGGAAGAAGGAACCAAGTTAAAAGAATTGCTTAGGCAGGCTGAGGAGGAGCTGGATAAAAGCAAACTTAAGGAGGAAGAAGCAAAACTAAACAGGGTATATACATATTTTGTGATTTTTGGCGTTGAATTTTTTAAGTCTGATGACTCTAGCACTTACTCATTGTCTCTCATTTTCACATCATGTAAAGTGGTGGATTATTATGTGTGGTGACAAAATATTTTACAACTCTCTATGCAAAAAAATGAGCATCCATTAAAGTTAGAAAATTTTGGTATGCTCATCACTGTGTACTTAAATTTCATAGTTTTTCATATTTATTTCAGGATTTACTTAAGGAAACACAAAGTAAACTAGCTGACAGTGAAAAATTAAAAAATGAAGCAAATGCGAATGTGGAACGTCTTCGACGAGAGGTGGAAACACAGTCTTTGCAACTTGGCAAGCTGATGGCTGAGACAAAACGTCAGGGTGATTCATTCAGAACTCAACAGGAGGCTGTTTTGGCACAGGTAAGTCTACAAAAAATATATGCACATGAATATCCTCAGTGAGTTTAATTAATAAAACATGATATCAAGGACTATTGAATCTTTTATTCCTAATTTTATGATTTTTATCATTCTTCAACTAATGAGATCAATAACTCAGTTAAAATTCTAAGTGATGTGGAAAAGCCATCAGGGAAAATTATTTTAGAAGAAGTAGAATAAATAATTAAAATAATTTAATCATAACCCATTCATCTGGCTTTAGGAAATGGTATAACTACAATAGTTACATAAAGTAATATCAACTAGTAGAAGCACTCCTTAAATTTTTGTTAATTAAATAAATAATTTTCTGAGAACTTAATAGAACCTTTGAAATAATAAAAATAATGATATTTTATATTTATTTTTATATTATTTTTTGTCCTGACGGTCAAGGATATGGCATAGAACATGGTCAAGGAGAGCAAGAGAATAAATTTATGTTTCTGTTCAAATCACTATGCAAATACATTATTACACAGGATAAATCTAAGTATAATCCCAATTTGTCATTGAGAAATTCATCAACAGTGTATTAACACTTAAAGAGTATCTAATAGCTTCATAAGTCACAGTAGACATGTTTTATTTTAAATTTGCTTTGCGTAAATTACTTGAAGTTGATGTACTTCATTAGTATTAACATCGAAAAATTTGATTGAGTTAATAATGTAACTAAAAACTTAGAAAATGTATATGATTGGATTAATTTTCAAAGTAAATTATATTTCTAAATTGAAACTTGTTTTTGGGTTTCACAATACATTACTTTAAGGTATAACTACTTATTAATTGAAAAATTATCGTTGAAAGTTGTTACATTCAACTTTTATATTCTATTCTCTATCTTTATGTCATTGTGAAAAGAAAACTTTAATTTGATGAATATATAAACTGTATTTTTATATGATTGTAAAAATCAGAATTCTTTATTTGGAGTTAGTAAATTATTTTCTGTGCACTCTATTTAAATTTGTTAATAATTGTTTTGCTTCACTTTGGCATGGCAGATTTCTGTTTTTGGCCAAAGTGATAAATATCAGTAAAAAGTGTTCAAAATTAGCAGTGAGAATAATCTTAGAGTTAGAATGTTGGTTGTAGAAATTACTCAAGAACTGAATTTATTTCAAAACCTGTGAATTAGGTAAATATTTAGAAAATCTTCTGATATCAACTTCGAAGGTAGTATATTATTCATAAAATGAAAGTGTTTATGATTCCATATTACTCGAGGAGCATATTGAACTTGAGTAATTATTTTCGTAAGTGGAAAAGATGGTAAATGTGATTTTTATGTTACTTTTGTTCAAAAACCTTCTATACTCAGGATATAAGCATGTTTCAAAGAGAGATGAAGAGGTTCTTCAATGGTATTCAGTTGAAATGTCATTACAGTTCAACTAGAAAACTGTCATAATCTTGTAAGTCATTTGCACCTACATTAGTTTTAATTATTATTAGCAATCACATTTATAAATAAACATCTAAAGTTTTTGTATTGTATTATGCAATTAGTGAGGGACATGGTAATCCAGTGGGTAGAGTGATGGGCTACTGACCTGAGGGCCCAGGTTTGATTTCTTGTGACACCTTTTGCGTGGGAGTCGAAGTGGGTTCGACACACTAAAAACCCCATGGTCCAGTACATGGGAAACCATAGGCGGCACAGGGATAGGATTTGCCCCCCTTACCCTGATGTGTAAATTTCACACGCCGTTGGGCTTAGTACTGGGTGAGGTATACCTTCACATACCAAACCGACCTTCGGTTTGATTACTGTGATGGTGGTATGCAATTAGTATGGGAATGGTCATTAAACCTGCATTTGTCATGATAGATTTTGCAGGCAGTGATTCAAGGGCTGTTTGTACAAAACATACACATATTCATGGAAAAATTAAAGCTTTGATCCTGCTGCTACTTCTGAATTACATATTTTCTAGCACTATTTATGTATATTTTTTGACAGAGTGGGATCAAATGGCTTTTTCTACTCTACTTAAGTAAATTTTTTGTATTCATCTCATGCATCTGGCTTGGTCACACTAACATTATTTTATATTTGGTATGCATAAGATCTGTATGGATTTAATTTTATGCAATTATTTGTGCTCAACAGGCCAGTGCTCTGGAAGCCCAAGTTACTCGTTTACGGACTGAGCTTGTGGAGAAAAACATGGAGCTGGAGCAGGTTCGTTCTGACTTTGCAGCATACAAAGTGAGAGCACAGGCAGTTCTATTGAGGAAAGAGCAAGAGAGGGAGGCGGAGGGGGCTGGAGGCAACCGAAGGGACAAGGAGGAGGAGGAGGCCAAGGAGCAGGAGTGGGAAAGGGAAAGGCGACAACTGGAGAGGGTTGCCGATGGTTTGAAGCGAACACTGGAAGATGCTACGTATGTAATTTTATCATTCTTGTAATATTCCTGTCAGGTTGATTCTTATTGTTATTTTAAATTTTTGAATTGTGAAATCTTAAACGTTACTAAGCATGCATAATGTTACATGAGCTGCAAACCTTAGTGCTACGTGGAAACCTTTTATTCGTTTTTTTTAATTTGAAAACCTATGTACTTTTCTACTTTGTGAGTTTTGAATGCACATGGATTATGATATATTCATATTGTCCTGTTTTATACATTCTCTTTCAAGATCTTAAAGTTTTCCATTGAACTTTGCACTATCATAATTGTCTTGATGCTGAGTGTTTTGAACTGGGAATATTTTCATTAAAGAGAGCAGGAATTTATAATGAAATTTCCTTGTATGAATACTTTTCTCTTTGCAACGTAATATAATGCACCGACATTTTTTTCATAGTAATTTGTAATTGTGTTTAATGAGGATGTGATAATATTTAATATTTTCACTAATCCCAAATAATTAAAGTGAATTTATATCAGATAATTTGTAAATTTCATCTATCATTGACATCTCATATACATTTGGGACAATATTTTATGCATATGACCAAATTATTGCAAAAAAAATGTCTCATCAGGTATGCTCAATGATGCAACACCATTGCTCTGGATGAAGACAGGAATTAAGACAATATACAATCCTCTCATATTCTTTGTTCCTAGGAGAAATATTAGTTTGAAACTTGTTCCATTTCCCAAGTCTCAAGTTATTCCCAAATTAAAAAAATTATTAAATCAAGTTAAATAAATAATCAACTGCTTTCATCTTCAATTACTTAAGCTGGACTTGATCAATTTACCAAACAGCCAGTTAATAATTTTTTTGCATTTTTCTTTCTTATTGTTAAATTTTATCTTTATAGCATGAAAATTATGTGATAAAAAGCAGAGTTCCAACTAACTATTCTATAAAAACAAATTTACAAAGTGATTTTTATAAGCATTACATACATGTATTTGAAGTTTAAAATAATATTTCTGTAAACATTCAAAAATGGATCTTGATGATTGTCCCAGTGTATGCATAATTGGTGAATTTAAGGATGCGTCTTCTAGGGAAACTAATGTGGTGATTTCTTGTTGCCTTCTACATCACTGCATTTATTCTGTTAATTTCACTTTATCCTACAGGTATTGCTGTGGTTCCAAAACTAATCTTCATCTACATTGTTAGTTCCTTTCTGGTGAAACTACTACCTCTCACCCGTGTTGTAGTTGGGCCATATGAGTCCTATTTCTTCTTGTATATATCCAGAAATATCAAAACACTTATTTTTCAGAAGTTGAAAATATTTTGGAAATTAGGCACTGTGATATACCTTAATTTGCTCTCAGACTTGCTAACCCTAGGTTACTTCTGGAATTTTTCTGTTATCTTAATCCTCAAGTTTCCTCCCTGCAAAATTTCTGTACATTTTGATTAATAAATTTTCATGAAATAGGTCCCAGTTAGATGAAGTCCAGGCAGAAAGGGAACAACTTCAGGAAAGATACCAGACCCTTGAAGTAGAATGCCAAAGGCTTCGTGATTCATTCAAAGAGCTTGAGGATCATTATAGAGAAGATACATTTCAAGCCCGAATCAAGTTGGATACACTGGTTCGGTCTTATCAGGTTGGTAATATGAATACCTATTAATATTGATTCCTATTTTAATTATTTTCAGAATAACTGAATATATATGTATGTTTCCCTGTGTAAATATGTTTTATTATTGATGTACACATAGTTCTCTTGATGGATGAAAATAGTGATAATTTGTAATTTACTCTAAAGCAACAACTTGAAGAACTTCAAAATAAATATCGCTCAGAGACACTATCACTTCGAGAGCAAGTACAGAAATTGAAAGAGGAAAAAGAGGCACTTGCTGCTCAACAGTCATCCTCAGACAACCATAAAAGGAATAGGGGTTTGGATGATCAAACTAGAGGATCTGGTGGCCAGAGGCCATGGGCATTGACAGCAGAGACTCCCTTTGAAGGGAGGTCAGTAACAGAGATGGCTCTTCATCCTAGAGAGGAGGGAGAGGTAAACACTTTTCTATTGTCCTTTTCTATTGTTCTCTTTTTCTATTGTCATCCTGTGCCAAGCTTTTGCTTGATATAGCTAATATATTTACTCCATCATGGAAAATGTGATTACTTTTTGTCTTATAACCTTTGATATTGAGTGATCAACAAGTGCAGCTTCTATGGCAATTCAGAGTGTTCCTATTCCACTGAATCATGTATTGTGTACTCAATTTGTGAAATATTTTATGATCAGATTGTGGCACAGTTGGAACATCTTTTTAGCAGGTTTAAAATAATACTATTTATTATAAGAATACTTTTCTTACAGGGATCTGAAAGTGTTGATTCTCCCCCGAGTCCTCATAGTTCCTTCAACTCACGCAGTCATGGAAAAGTTGGAGCTGCTGGAAGACGAAAAAAGAAAGGTTTGCTACCTCTCGATCAGTTGCTGTCTTCATCTTTACCAGATGAGGATGAAGCTGATGTTGCCAATCAAGGCATGCTTCCAGGTGATGAAGATGATGGAAATGTTGGTGATTGTAAGTATCAAATCATTCTTTTGCTGTTCAATGAGAAAAGGAAGCCAGTATTTTTCCATTGGTATCAAAATCTGCATTTTGATGCAATCAAAATATATTTTCCATCTCATGTATAGTAGTGGGTTTGTTTATGAAGAGTGTATTAGACTTAACTAGGAAGATTGATATTTTGTAATGAAAGCATAATATTCAATTCTTAAAAGTTTTTCTAGACAGTTTTGTAATGCATATATATTAAGTAGTTTGTTTGTTCATTTCTGCAGGGGTGTCAGGCCATCGCTCCTCTTATAATTTGGTTGCTACTCTAGAGCGTCGATCAAAGCATTTGTCACTTCTGCTGTCTGAGGCAGAGTCAGAGGGTGCTCGCCTTGCTCAGCAGAATGCTCTATTGAAGGAAGAAGTTAGGAGGCTTGAGAGGTGTGCTGAGCGGACAGAACATACTCAAAATGCTGAGTACCTGAAGAATGTCCTCATTAAGGTTGGTGTTTTAAAGATTTCTTTAAATGGGATTATTAAGTTCACAAGGAACCTATTTTTGGAGTGGCTTACCATATTTCACTGGCTGCAAGCTGATCATGAATTGTTTTGAGGTCTTTCAGGGAAAATAAAATTTCAATTTCATAGGTCACTGGATTAAATGAAAAGGCGAAGCTTTAATATAGTGGAAGGACGTCATAATGATATAAGCACTTTGTGACTTACACAAGAAATTTATTGTTAGGCGACCGGTTTCGGCTG
>LYUA01001333.1:125649-151158 GCA_002093875.1 Calopteryx splendens | reverse complement strand
CGCTGCTTTGATAGCTTCGTCGACAGGTACACAAGTAAACAGATTAGACACATTGGTGTCCTTTGATGTTGATTGTGATCGATTTGGTTTTGGCCTCAGCTAATTTCATATTTCTGGCAAGCTTTGTGGTGAGAGGTCTTTGTAAATCATTCTCATTTTCTGCTATCTGTGTCTCATCATCTGCATAACTTAGAATTTTTTATACTTGCAAATAAAATTTTGAATGTGGAATTGCAGTGTTTTCTTCACTCTGAAACTTCATGATGGAGAAATTCCACCAAGTAACACCTGAAACTATTAGTTAACTTCTCTAAATCTACCAGGCACAAATATGCTGGTTTCCAAAACCCAATCGTTTTCTTTTATTTGTTGCATTATAAATATTACACCTTTGGAGAATTTTTCTCATGATCTTTAGGGCTGTATTCAGCAGATTAATTCCCATATGCATAGTTCTCTGGTGTTTTATGTTCTCCCTTTTAATTGGAATTAATATAATTGTTTTCCATTCTATTGGTACTTTAGATCCATTTATGATATCGTTTCTCAATCTACGAGTTATTTCTTGTTGCATTTTATTTCTTCCATCTAATTTATCAATTTAATCAAACATCTAATTTATCAATCATCTATTTTATTAATTCATCTATAATGTGGCTGCCTTCCTGTTTTTCAGTTTTTGGGTAATTTATTTTACTTCCTCTTGTTAAATGGTAATTTCTTCTTTGCCTTTATTCGTGATTGCTAGTGTTTCTGCATCTTTCTCTTCTTCTATTTTAAAAAACTGGCTGAAGTATTTAATCATTTCTGTAGTTGTTATGCTTTATGCCTGGTAAAATGTCTTTAGTTCTTTCCTTTGATTTCTAATAATTTTCCAAATTAGTTTTCTGTGTCAAATAAATTGCTTAATTTTTTAAAAGTCTCTGCCAGTGATCTCTTTTTATCTGCTTTAGCTTTGTGTTTGCTTCATTTTGGCTTGTTTGTAATGTCAATGTTTTCCTTGTAATACCAAGCTGTATTATTTGTAGGGCATTCATCTCTATTTGTAATTTTTTCAGTTGTCCCAATACCTCTTATGTGGTCCATATGATGTTATCTTTAATTTTCTCCATACTGTTCCTACATTATCTTCTATTTTGTTTCGTTATAATCTTTTTGCTAGCTGGGTTTTGTGCAAATTTATAATTCTGTCATGTTTGAATGATTCAGTTTTATATTTTTGTTTTTATTTTGGTGTAATCTGTATTAGTTTTGGTATTTTGTTCATTTTTAGTTTTCCCAATAACAGAGCATGATAGCTACTTATTTCTGTGGATGTTAGAAATCTCAAGTCTAGTATGTCTCATGGTTGAATATTCCTGTTTGTTATCATATAATCTATAATGCATCCTCAGCCACTATTATTTTCAAATGTAAACATTGCATTGAAATTTATGGCCCAAAAAGGTATTACTTATTCTCAATTTGTGTTGGTTGCAGAAAGGAAGCAATCTTTCTCTGTTTTCACTTTTTGTGATTTCATTATATATTTGTGCAATTCCTGGTATTATATCATTTCCTATCCTTCCATTCAAACTTCCAAACATGGTTGTCTTCCGTTCGATTGTGTTTTGTTTTATGTCTCATGAAATTCTTTATAGAATTGGTCTCTCTCTTATGATGAGATGCCCTCTTCTGGTACATATGCAGATATTATATCTAATGTTATATTCTGTATGTCTAGTTTTATTAATAATAGCCTTGCGGATATGAAGTCATATTACTTTATTGCATTTTTGAACTTTTTGTCTCTCATACTCTTATCCCTTGTTCCCCTTTTTTTACTGTTGTATTCTACTGTATATTGTTACAAATTCACCATGCAAAAATGTTCCTTTTCCTTTTTTCTTTGTCTCTTGCACCGCACATATATCTATTTTGTATATCTTTAGCTCTGCTGTAATTTATTGTTCGCTGGTGTTCCATGATTGTATATTCCATGAACCTATTCATAGGGAATTAATTTTTTTCTATTTATTGTAGTTCGTTGTCCTACTTATTGTCATATTTTTATCTGTGATTTTCATCATTTTATCTGTCCAGTTCTGAGGCATTTCATAGTTTCTTTGACCCAATGTATGTTTTATGGTAGGCAGGGAGCTAGCCTAACCCACGAACTTTCCTCCTTTATCTGGGCTTGGGACCGACAGTAGCCTTGACGAGCTACTCAGTCCACTAATCAGGTGCTGCAGGCAGAGTTATGAATACTTTCCAAAAATGTATAAGGCATGTAAATTTTAAGATGTAGTACACCTTAAGATGTCACAATGCAACAAATGGTCATGGGGTGGGTCATGCCCATTAAAGTACATGTGGAAGACAAAGTTACTTTTAATATGAAAGTATAGTTGTCACTAATAAAACATTTACAATTGATTTCATTCTACAAATATATGTTAAGATATATGATTTAGTCGATTATAACAGTATGGTAAAAATTTTAATATTTTTGGTAAGTGTTTAGCATTGTCCCCAAGTATCAAGTTAGCCTGGATATTTTTGCACAAAATTTTTGCTCAACTATCACCTCACCTTTGAAATTGTATAATCTGATCTCTAATAAATATGTAGATCTTTATTATTCTAGTCATAACTTTTTAATTGATGAAATGAAACAATGCTGTTTTTTCAATGTTTTCTTTTTTCCCTTATGGTTTATTTCCAGATAAAGATTTCTTATGGTTAAAAACATTAGTTTTCTTTAATTTTTGTGTGTTTCTGTGTTAGGATATCCATTAAATATTTAAATGGTTATTTCATTATTATAAAATTTTGACTATGTTTGATAAGATTAGCAATACTTTATTATGGTGGCAATATATAAAGGTAATTATAGTAATAAATAATTTAACAATTGCATGTCCTCCCTGATCTGTAAACACCAGCTAAGTTTCTTAAAATATCCAACTTGAGGTGAATTTTTACATTACAGTTCATAACACTTCAAGGAGGTGATGAGAGATCTCGTCTTGTTCCTGTTTTGACCACAATTCTTAAACTTAGTCCTGAAGAAACTCATCAGCTTAACGCCGTTGCATCAGGTAAGCTTATTGCATATACCTAATAAAGTTTAACTTGCTGCATAGAGAGCATGCCTTTCTGTACGCAGTCTGTTGGACATTGTGTTAAAATTCTATCCTATAATCCAACAAAATTCCAGTTTAATAATCAGCAATTGATTAATTTTGAATAACTGGTTTTTAGTGATGTACTATGTTGAAACCAGTCTAAGGAAAGTTAAATTTAATGTAAACAGCAAACACCTTTTACTTATTGTAGCTATTAAATAATTTGGGATAAGATAATAATACATGTCTTTGATTTTAGACGTTTAAAGTCAAAAGTGAACCTATTTGGTGAACATTTTTTCTTCTCATAAGTAGTTGTAATTATTTATGCTATTTTTTTCAAAGGAAAACAAACAAGTGCTTGATATGACCTAAGAAATATTTACCAATTTTTGGCATCACCCTACATTTGTAGAATAATATTTAGAATGGGCTTTCAAATACATTACTTTTATTATATGAAATTCAAGTATGTGGCCTGAATTGTATTTAAAATGTATAATTCTGATGTCTCTGAAGGTATTTTGAAGATATGTGACTGAATTGTTTATGGATGAAGTTTTATAGGTAAAGATGATTTTTTATGAATGTTCTTCTGCACCAAAGTCATATTCATTTGTTAAGGCAAATGCTCATTTTGTGAATCAGACCATTGCTTAAATATATTTAACGTAATAGTTATTGGTAAAAAATGTATATGATAAAACTGGTATAATTTGAAGTAAAGAAGATTGTCATGCCTTGTGTTAGTAACCTGAGATAAAAATATTCGTGCCAACTTTGGCTTGGTATTCCTTGTGCTATTAGCCATGAGTTACTGATTATTCAAAGGCTCTGCATGAGAGCTGCACCACTTCATTTGGATTTTTTTTCTGTAAATTTCAGGAGTAACACTGGATTCAGGTCAAGGGACAGGTGCTGCCCGAGGGTGGGGGAGCTATCTTCATCTCTGGCCAAGTGCTCCCTGAGTTTCCCCCATTTGTAATTCTCTGAACTCATTTGCTGTATAGTATTTCAGGACCATGGCATGCTGATGCCTCCAGTCCATTTCAGTGCTTGTGATAAAAGTTGAAAATATTTTTTATGATTTTAAAATTAATTGAGGTAATTATTGAAGTGGAGTGTAGGTATAGATTTATTATCAAGGCTGTGTTTTAATGAAATTGATAAATTTGTAGACTTTCATAATATGTTTGGAGAGTTATCTTTGAAAAAATAAATCTTCCAAAGGGGAGGTCAAGAATTTTTTAGAACATGGCTTTATTATCATAAATGCATTTCAACTTATGTAGTCCTGCCAGTTATAAGTGCCTACTGGAATACATGCTGATGAAATGTATTCGACCTGTTGTCTATTAAACCTTGTCAAAATCTATCGTCTAGTGTATAAAATAAGGCCTACCAATATTTGGTGTTACATCTACCAGAAAATTTTTATTGAAAATGAATTCCATCTCTTAACGCACAGAAAACCCTATTTTCGTCAAAATTTATGAGGTCTTTTCCATGTTTTCTTTTTATTAATTTTTTCATTTTATCTCCTCTTTTTACAGTTTAATTTCCTCTGAGTAACTTGATTGCAGAAAAGTATTTCTTTTATTTTTGTATATACAGTGAAAATGATGGCATCTTAATTTTTGTTGGGAAAGTGAATTGAACTCAATTGCTTTTTTAAAATTACTTTTTAATGGATGAATCACATCTGGATGAAATGATAGATATGTAGTATTAATGAATTGTGGAATTATGTATGCATTAAAACGTAAATACTAGTCATTATACAGCTAATTCATCAGAAATATATGGGAAATTTTCATTATTTTGATGCTAACTAAGGCCAGTTACTTAAAGTGGGTATGCAAGGTTTTAATGTCCTTCTAAGTTACTGTTATTTTATATTCTCATAAGATACTTATGTAGGGCATATTTGTGTTATTGAATTGGAAGTGTGGCATTTTACACAACATTAATGGATGTGTAAATGCAAATATTTCTAGAGTTGTAAAAAAATGTCATGGTTCTAAGAATATTTCATTTAATTATTGCTAATACACTTAAGGATGAATTAATACTTATAATCATGCACAAAAATAGCATTCGTACACCGGAACCATTTGAAGTAAAAACATGGAAAGTTCTGACTTATTGTTTGCGAGTTTTTTCCTGAGCTAGAAAACAGTTTGTCAACTGAAGTCATTATTCTTCTCCATGTGTGCTATTTTAATGTTTTATTGTGATGTTTTTCTTCCCAATGAGTTAGAATGTTAGTGTGACCCATAAAATGTTCACTCTAACAAAGCAAAATTTCTTGAAAATCCATTATGCTCATGTAGTGACAGTAATTGGAAAGTGTATACATATGTATTATATTTTATGTATAATAAATTTTATTTCAGATATCTTAATTTTTTCTGGGCTTATGAATTTTTGTCAGTTACCTGGAAGCTTCACCTTCATGAACCTTCATTGCTTCAATATTTTAATGAAATTTCAAATATTTTAGGTTTTTTTTATAACTGTACATGATGCCATAGTTTGAATTTGTTATACTTTCACTTGAAATGATGGTGGATTTATATTTTATAATAAATAATGTGTGAGTGAAAATTTTCCTATACCATGCACCACAATTGTTTAATTTGTTTATTGAACATGTTATGTGCATAGATTTTCATCATGATCATTGAATCACCTTAATGGTGGTTGCATTTTTGTTAAATAGTGGTAAATTTGTTATTTGTTAGCTTGAATAAAATCCAAATATCATAGTTTTATTTGAGCTGCTTTTACATATAAGTATAATCAAATAAATGTTTTTTTATTCATCTTTTTAAAGTGAATACTTCTGCTGTTATTAGGAAATTCTTCACAAATCAACATTTAACGGTACAAGAACACACAAAACAATTATATTTCTCACTTTTGGAAATAGTGTCTTCAAACATGAAAATGATGGAAGCTCCTGAGATTCCTAGAGTATGTTTCAACAAATTTCATCACTCAATTGAAAATTGGAAATTTTGGTGTTAGACACTATTTTACATTATTTAAGATTTAATTTTGGACAAGATTAATTCCTTCTTAAATTTTTCTATGGTATCTCACTTGATATTGCTTGCAAAACTTTATTCTCACAGGCCTGAAATATCCATAAAGAAAAAAATAAAATATTCATGATTTAGAACATTGAATAAAGCAGATGATAAATTTGATGAAAACTTCTACTAAGTGTATATAAAGGTGAAAGTATGCTCATATAAGTGATATGTTTGGAAATCAGTTCTGATTCTCTTGTAGACCCATTTAATTTGTCAACATTTTAAAGGCTTGCAGTCGGACGTCAGGTGGAAATGATATGTACTACACCTCAAATTTGAGGATTTATAACACTCATCCATTCAATGGCTGATATGCTTGTGTTATCACCTTAAAGACTTCATTCCAACCCACTTAGTTCTGACCAATATCTGCTTCCTGTGGAGCCAATTCATACATTGGAATGAAGGATGTCTAAAAGTGGTTGTACTAAAGCTACTTTAGATAGTCTGCCTGCAATAATTTATTGATTTATGAGAATTTGTGGAAATTAGGATTGCCTCTGCTGAAGGTTGGCATTGAAGCTGTAAGGTAAGACATAACTGTATTTATTACATCAATAAAAATCAATTTAAGAGTAACCCTTATTTTAGCAATTCCAACTTCAGAAGTATTAAAGAGAACATTTTGTCAATTGACCAAAAAATAAGTAATATGAATGATTAAAAAATGTTGAACATAATGCATTTCAGAACAAAAAAATCTTCATATGATGATCCTGTTTCAGCATTAATTCAGGTTAATAAGATAGCGACTGAAAATAAATTGGTGATTTGGCCTGGTGAACAACTAAGTAGGTACCATCTATGGAATACTATTCAGTACCATTATGTGCAGATTGTATGTTGGCCTTAGGTAAGAGTTTTTTTTATATTTTAGTGAAAAAATTTTATCTGTATTATTTACCTACTTGAATTAAGTCATGCACACTAACCAGAATTCCATGGTTATAAAGTTGAATCTGGTTGGTACCCAATAGAAAATAATTTTTCACATTCACATCACAGAAGACATAGCTCAGTTCCTTGTGTATACTACTGCCTAACATAGGAAATTGCAACCTATAATGCATCGGTAATTGGCATTCCATTATTATTTTTTTAAATTTTATCATAATTTCGTATCAGTAGTACAAGTAACTGGAAATAATTCAGGACTGTGGCGTGAAGTAGGGTGCATTGACCTTGAGTAGGCTATTAAATTGTTGACATTATTACTGGATTATTTTGGTGGTGAGTGCTGACCTACCTTTACCTCTTACCCTTCTCCCAGGCTTATAGCATCAATCCATGTGAGAAAGGTGAAGTGAAGGTTTTGCTTTGTGTACTATACTCCACCTACAATGTCTCCCCCTCTATGAGATTTTCAGTACTCCTGAGATTTTTACTCTATTTGGAGCAGTGTTGGTTCTGGTTCTCCAACCACTTCAACAGACTGAAAGTGTGGCCATAGGTCCCCCCCTTCCCACCAGCTAAACTAGTACATTTGCAATTCAAATATGTAATACGAGTTGGCAGTGGTAAAGTGAAGGCCGAGTTCAAATATTTTGAATACAGACCTTGGTTGCTTCCTCAGCTATGCAAGAGCTAACTTGAGTGCGGAGGTCCTCCTCAATCCTCTCCTCCCTCTCCAAGTGGTGACCCAACCTGGACTCAATGTCTGGTCCCTCCGTTGAAGTAGCCAGCATGGCTTCCAGCTCAAATCCTCCACCTCCAACACGCTGCATCAACTCTTCAATTCTTTTCCGTGCTTCTTCACGAAGTTCCTATTTGGGAGAGATTATTAGTGAAGATAAGGATTAAACTTGCTATTCCTCTGTCCTCCATGGCAATAAATTAAAGGCTATTTGAAATTGATTTTTTCAGGTTCTAATGAGTTATAAGTTGGCGTACAAATAGTAGATAATATGATCAGGTGACCAGGATATCGGGATGAATAATGCAACATAACTACACCAGATGCACTGATTATGTTTTTCCCAGACAGAATGGTTACAATTCTATGACTTTGCCCCTCAGCAGCTCGTGAAAATTTGGCTAATATAAAATGATGAGTGAGGATAGGTGACAATTAATGGCATTTTGAAGTGGATTGGTTTAAAAAAATGTTTTTTCCATCAGTTTTTTTTTGTCTTTTCTTGTTAGTGTTCTGTATGTTTTAATGTATTCATAGTTATATTTTTTCCATATCATCGTGCACATACAGCACAATTTTTTTGTTCTAAATATATGCCGGCTAATTTATGTATAGTAAAAAATTCCCAATGCAAAATGTTTAAGAGGATTCTTTCTTGAGAATTCTACTGACACACACACTGACACATGCCATTTAATGATATAAATTGTAAAACTGTAATTGCATTTTTATTTCGATGTAAAATTGGTGACACTGTTTGAGACTCTTTTGGCTACATTTTTGTGTCAATATTTTTCTATTAAATTCTTTGTTCCATTATAGTTATAATTTGGGTATTGAAGACAAATTTTTATCTGACTCACGATCTTCCAAGGTTTGAATCGTGATACCCTTTTTTACAGTTTTGTAGCCAGTGAGATGATGCAACTACTAAAACTTTTGTTCTTTTTTCAATTTTTTTTGAAGCCGTTGATACTTAACGGAATATTTTATTCATACTTTCGAATTATTTTATTTAGCTGATTATTGGGCTTAGATTTTCCGAGAAACTTCAAACTTCTCACGTAAGCAGAAGGCATCTAAACCTACTTCGTGATCAGTGGATCGCGAGTTGCGAGTAGTAATTCATCCCTTATATTTCATTGATCTAACAAAATATGCTCTAAGAATGGGGCGAAAAATTTTTAAATTTTGTCAAGGAAGGCACGAATCCACAAAGGTGGATAATGGCAGTATTATTCCGACCGGCAAAACGTTTTCTGTCAGTAATTTGTCTCGCTCTATACGTTCATGACAAGAGTAGAATTACCTGCAGGTAGAGTTCTACCTGCTCTTTCGGGTTGAGTTCTTGAGGATCGCGTATATCGTTTCGGTTTACTAAACGGCACGCCGTTCCATCTGGAGTCTTCGGGTTGAATTTTCAATACCGTGAGGTCATAACCCATGAATAGGTGGAATTTTTCAGTTTTTCTTGCCTCACGGTGGATTTTTAATTACTTTTAGGTTTTTATTGTAAATTATTTCGTGTAACGTTCCTAGCGGCAGGGCCGTTGCGAGGGTGGGCGCCATGAGTAAGGGGGCCGCGAGGCGGTCATGGTGCCCCACCCTCTCTTATTCCCTCGTACGTGTTACGAATTCGAGGGGCGTCATTTTGAAAACACGGTTTTCGGATTAAGGGAACCTGCCAGAGTAGAGGTTTGCGTCTCAATGTTCTTAAAATTTGGCATTTTCTTTAATAGTCTTGTTGAATCTCGCCCGGACGCGACGGCACTGCCCGAAGTTGTTTCCTCTTAATTGGGATATATGAGCGTTTGTGGGTGGATTTCCCTCTTTCCGAGTGTTCAGCAAATTTTCTATTCGGCATCTCAGCCAGTCCCGCACCATAATATTCCGTTGGTGACGTATCGCACAGTCGTATCTTCCCATAGTGACCTCCTTGTAAACTGTGTCTTGTGCCCATGAGAAATGACGTTAACGAATGAAAGCTTTCAATTTTGAGTAGTCTCCCGGCACAGCATGTGCTGAAATCCAACAATGATGGCCAAAATTCATTTTTAGAACTGTTTCCACGGGAGTAGTATATTGTTGAAGTCAAATATCTAGGTTAATAGATGCACCACCATTTTTTTCCTTCCTACTACTTCCTTATATATGTGGAACACCTAAAAATGAGAATAAAGCATAAGGGCGCTTCTTCGGGAGTTCCTAGCATAAAATTCTATTGCGATTGCCCCTGTTGGTAGATTCTGAGTCAAAATTCTACAGATTGAAGTAGGCGTATTTATCATTAATAGGCATTTTAAAGACTCGTGTTTGTCGTATACTTTCATATTGTGTCAGCATTAATAATAATTTGAAGGATAAATTAAATAATAAATCAACTTTTAATCACGCTTATGAATTAATACAAACATTCTAACCTTGCTTTTGAGGACCTCTTGTCTTTTCTTTGCCCTCTCTTGTTTAAGGCGATCGAGCATTGTATTATCCCGACGGCAGCGCGCATCACCCGCAGAGCACAAGAACTCTAATTCATTGTCGCTCGAGTCTGTAGTAAAGTCAAACTGAAATATTGGAATCAAATCATTGGGGAAACAGTGTTATGCCCCTCAAATTTACACCGTAGCCTTTTGCCTACCTACGTGAAACTTAAATTGGAGTTTAGACCATTTTTTTACCTGCGTATATCGTCTTTATTTTCATGGAGATATTAAGTCAAAAGGTTTAAAGATATTTATGGGGCGCATGCATAGGACACATGCATATATCCTAGGGTCTGTACTTAAAGTGCATGTATATATCATATTTTTATTTTCGAGGAGTTTTAACCTTTCCTTATACTTTTAAATTAGAATGGTGACAAGAAGTCGGAAGGCTAATGGTGTCAGTCACCTTGCGTACTCAGCCCGCGAAAATCTAATTGTAGTGCGACGAAAGTTAACATTTTAATAATATAATCTATTTATTCTGTGGGATTTTTTGTTAAATCATAGAACACAATGATGGATTTTAAAAACAAAATTTTATTAAATGAATATTTTTATGCAAACGGGCATGAATCAACGATTTCTTTAGGTAAGGATTCTAAATAAATTGCCGATGTGCAGCGACCCTCGTTTTCCCCAGAAATGATTAAAACAGGGTTGTAATTAAGACCATAAACAAAAGAATGAAGAAGAGGGAAAATGAATAGTTATGGAGGATTGGTTAAGTTTTAGAAAGGTGATGCCATAGCAGTGATGAGAGCACCGAGGAGTGGGAATATATTTGCTTAATAGGTCTGTCCGTTGTCTGACCTTAGTTTCTCAGCGTATTCGCGGAGGAAATGTAAGGTAGGCATGGGGAAAACTGGAGGCAAGAGTGGAAGTAGGTGGGGACTCATTAGGTAATTTGGATTTTCGGACGATCAAGCATTAGTTAGTCAGTTATCCAAGGGAATGCAATCATTATTGAGCGTATTACAGAACCAGTCTGGTGAGATGAGAATCAACGAAAAGAAAACGAATTTAATGAGTTCTTGAAGGGAATAAACTTGAGCTGGTACATTTAATCTATTTTGGAAACATTTTAAACGGAGTTGGGCAATGTGGTAAGGATATTAGAAGAAGAATTGTTTTAGGTGTACTTAGAAGCTTTTACAAAGAACAGGAATTGATTACAAGGACCTCAAATAAAGATTTAGGCAAAGAAGAATATATTGAAGATGTTGACGAGAAGCGTGGATTTGTATGACTCGGAAACTTGATCGTTGAGACAACATGACAAGCATGGGTTGTAGGCTTTTGAGATGTGGGTGTGGAGAATGATGAAAGAAGTGGTCGTAAAGGATATCAAATGAAGAGCCCTAGTCATGGTAGGGTAAGAGAGAAGGTTTTTGAATTAAAAAAAGGCGGGAGAATTGA
This sequence comes from Calopteryx splendens, assembly GCA_002093875.1. Classification (NCBI taxonomy): domain Eukaryota; kingdom Metazoa; phylum Arthropoda; class Insecta; order Odonata; family Calopterygidae; genus Calopteryx; species Calopteryx splendens. The sequence continues at coordinate 139,418 of LYUA01001333.1, read as the reverse complement.
AAGTAGAGCATAGTGGTAGTGGGTTTTTGATAACTGTGATTGAGGGGAGAGTGTTGGGTAAGTGTGGTTGGGGGAGTAAAATATTAGGTATGTTGGACGGAATGAATGGAGGCAGGAAGCAGGAATTGTGAAGAATAGTATATTGTAGGCTGCGGAGCTATGGTGTTTGGGGTCGTTTTAGACAGGGCTTAGAAATGTACCAGTAGTTAGAGTCCGTGTCCATCAAAAACCTTCCTTAGCCTGTAGGTTTCCATTAAAAAAACAACTAATAATTGAGAAACAAGAAATATGCTTATAAATGATAACGTTTTTTTTACGAGAAAACTAACATATTTAGAAAGTATATATTAATTAATCTGACTTTAATTAACCATTTTTCGAAGATACTTGTCAATTTAGAGGACTAATATATGTAAAAATTGATGCAACGTATTCATTATTTTTATAAAACCCTGCATGAGCTAACTGCAAGGGCTAAATTGTAATTTTGAGGAACTACCCCTTGATTACGTTTATTTTTTACAAGTTGGGTTTTATAGGTCGCGAACGAGGAATTTTAAGTGTAGCATTTTCGTAGTTGATACGTGTTGGTAATAATTGTTCCACTGACTCAAACTCGGTTCTATACTTATATTAAACTGACCTAGAAAAGGTAAACGGTACAGTATAAATGTTAAATATATTCTATGATCTATGGGCCAATGTAATAAACTTTCATTGAACTATTTCAAAAGTTCTTTGTAAGTAAATCAAGTAATAGTTCTTTTAATAATGGTCTATAATATCACTGAGCACGTATGGTTTTAAATTGGTTTTCCTATTTTGAGATTTATCGAAAGCATCAGGGGCTTTAGGCCTTTTCTTGGTAATCACATCGCCTCTTTAATGTCTGCAAATGTATTAATGAACGGCATCTATCAAATTGACATGTGTTGAAATATATACCTATTGTGGATACATGTGGGTACCTATCTTAAATTTGAATAATATTTTTAAACAAAAATAAAACGCGTATTTTTACATTGCCTAGACGAGCAAAAATATAATGAAATTTTAATGACTTTAGGGACTTGAATTGAGGTCTTAACAGGAGAGACTTGTCTCTGGACTAGGCTATCTAGTGCGAGGGTGCAGCGGGGAGCCCCTTTCGGCGACGCGCCGTAGCCTTTGTCCTTTGTGACGGCCCGCTGACCATTTTAATGTTCTTATTAGATGTAGGGAGACAAAGAAAATTCATAATTTTATTTTTGATGGGTAATAAACAATACATATCCCTACTCAAAACCATTTCTTTCTTTGGAATTTTTCCCATTTTGTGGGGATTAAGTGAATGATTTTGGCACCCTCAGTATTGGTATTATTACACCACTACAGTGCTCTTACCTTGAACTAATTCATCCTGTGTGACTTGAGATTCCCCGCTTATGACTTGGGGTGAATCTATGCAGTTATAACCTCTTCGTGATCTTTTTTTCCATGGATGGGCACTATACCCCCCGTTCAAACAACCTCCTTGGCCAATTATTTGGTCATCATACTCCAGTTTCCTCTTGCTCTTAGTGGTAGTATTCGTTGGTGCGCTGCCGGTTTGACGGCTTCTTCGATTAATGCGTGATGCGATCAAATGGGTGACATTACTATCACTGATGGGTTCGACGCTGTAGTCTGCGAGTCCTGCGTCCAGGAGTGCCCTCCTCAGCATTGCAGGGTCAGTTATGTTTTCGAAGTCATTAGCCCGTCTCTTTGGTTTGTAGGGCTCTCCTATATGTTCTCCGTGTTCAACCCATGTTTTGCTTAGAACCTACGTGTCAAAATAAGTAGGTTTAAATGAATGTTGGATTCCAATGGATTTCCTCCAGATGCTACAAATTATTTTTTTAATCGTTCATTATCACAGAATGTTGTTACGTAATTAAGAATTTTAGTCTCCGGCAAACTATCCTTACAAGTTAAGATTTGAAAAGTTTTGAAAATTGAATGAATTTAAAAATGAGAGTAATGACATAAGAATAGTTATTATATTAAGAGAATCATCGTGTAGAATAAACATTTTTAACTTAAATTTAAGTGGTTAGGAATTTGGCGTTGGCTGTAGCAAATCGTCTTCAGCATTCTTTTAACATTGAAAACTACAGCCTACCAGCATAGTCAGCTGATAATTAAATAATTGGACATAAAAATAAGTTTCTATCAGAATTCATCCTTATACAGTGAAGTTCAATCGAAAAAGACTAGTAGATTATAAAGTATGCACACCTCCGTTTCCAATTCGTGCAATAACAGTCTACGCCGTTCCTCATATTTATACTCTTTCCAGTATTCATCGCAAGCTACAATTGCGGACTGGAGGCCGCGGTGTAAAGATTTGTCTTCCACCTCGTCAAACTTGGCAGCCAGGTTTTGAATAGAAAAACCGTTGTCACCCCCTGCCTAAGGTGCGAGTGGGAAGAAGTTTAAGAGAAAAGCATGATTATGAAGTGCATGAATCCATATTTTCCCCCTATTTCTTATTAATGCACTCGGTTATAATTTTAGAGTACCGTGCATAATGTCGAAGAAAACGTATACTCCCAGATATTGTTATATTACTTTATTATATTATATATCTATTAGAAGTCATTATATAATAGGGGTATATTATTTCATTACATGTATAGTATATTGTATAGATAAGCGCCATTGCAAAATGTTTAACCCGCCAATGATTTATTTACAAAGCATTAATTGGTCTCTGTATCAATGACATTGTGTATATATGTTATCCCTACATTTTTTTAAATAGTGAAATAACTGTTGTAAGTAATACACATCAGAAACCGATCAATCCCTTACCATTTCGGCGAAAACACACGCCCAGTCCACCCCCATCCGATCACAGTTGCTGCTAATTTCATCAATGTCATCCTTCAGATCTGTGTCCTTGAAGCAGTACGGCAAAACCTTGAAAATGAATGAGAGTATAGTTTTTTAACATCCAGAAATAAATCATTGAGGAGTGCCATAAAAATAAATTTTAAAACATGCAACCAGGCTTTCGATACATCGTATCGCGGATAAACCTGACATTACCTGTAAGGCATGCTCTTAACAAAGCGTTAAAAAAGACGAGTAGTTTTGGAGATGAATTGGGCGGAGTTTTTTTTAGATTAGGTTTTAGGTGCTTCAGCGGCTATACAGCACCGCTTAGGGGCTGTACTGAGCAATCTGGCCGAATAACTTTTTTCTGGATAAACACTTAACACACAAAATCTATGCCACAGACGAAATTCTAACCCACTACCCCGGAGTTTCTCGCATGCACGTAAAACATTTAGGGCACGGTGATTGATTTTCATAACGCGTTAACGTTTTCGTTTACATAATTCACGCGATGGGTTACTGAAACGCTTCCATCATTCTTCAAATTTCACGCTATGGAATACAACGCGATTCCTGGCGCCGCCGCGAATCATTGGAACTGGGTCTATAGGGCCGACAACACAAGTGTGCTACTGAGGAAAACCGCGAAGGCGTTGGCGCGCCAAAAGGATCCGTGATCGCGACCTTTATTATCGCGTTAGGTTAATGCGACGGGGAAGTAGGAGAATGTATGAGGTTTAAAAGTAGAACTTCTGTTGGAATGTATAACGGAATTTGAAGTGACGGCAGATGACAAGCACGTTGAGGGTAAACAATGTGTACGCCCGAGACTATTCCGTAGAATGTAGCTCTTCATACAGAATTAAAAGAACTGTTGGCGAGGTTTCTGAGATATTTCACCTTTAAATATTTTTCAGGTAGAAATAATTCAATAAGAGGGTCCATGCACAGATTTATTTTGAGTGTACGCAATTAAGGCTCATGAATTGCTCACGAAAGCCAATTCGTTTTTTAGGCAACTATAGCGAATTGAAAGTGTACTTCGCCAGGTAACAAACCTTTTGAAGACCGGTCATTTTCCAACCAAATTTTCCTTGGAAGCTTCCTACCCACCGCACTGATAACTCCATGAGTGGGCCATGTCTTTTTTTACTTTCAGGAAAATGATCGCGTCATCATCACACTAATCAACTCGAAAGTTGGTCTTGATAAGCATGGCATAGTTTTCTGTTCCTTCCCCCCTGCCATCATTCGGTTCTAGTGGTCGAAATTCTAGTTACCAAAAAATAATATCGCTTAATTTTTTGTTGGGGTTGTCCACGGGGATCACCCAGGATATTGGACCCTCAATATGTATAACTCTACATATTGAGCCACGTATCACTTATGTATAAAATTTCGTGTTGCTCAGATGAGTAGTTTTCAAGATAGCGTTACGAGAAATTTCGAAGTATCTTTCTTGGAGGCATTAAAGAATGGAATGACCTACCTGGAGAAGTTTTTGAGCTGTTTCCTAGGAATGTATAAATGTTCTAAAATGATTCAGGAAGAGATTGTATGGATCAAATTTTATGTACTATGTTACTTAAAATATTTCCTAACCACATTGCTAATGTCTGGGTTCTCCAAATTTAAACTTTCCATGTTTTTTCTGTTAATACTGTAGAGTTACCTTTGAATGACATTTCACCTTGCCACATAGATGCTAGCTAATTTGAATTGTAATTTAATAGTCTATTCCCTATTAATAAGTAAGGATAAAGTAAAAATGAAACCATAACATTTTGCGGCTAATTGATACTTCTTTGGGTGTAAGTACTAATAGAATAAATGCAAACGAGCCTGGTGGCAATAAGTACATAAATCATCGAGTATAAACATCAACATAAGGCAAAAATACAATTTTAATCTGTGGAAAAAAATTGTAAAGGAGCTACCACTTACGCAATTTAAATGAAATTTAAAGAAATAGTGTATTTTCACAGAATTTGATAAGCGCTAATGTTTACGCTTAGATTTTGGTGATCTTTGGACTCACGTAGCCCTTAGGAACTTTGAAGGATGCGATTCTCTTGAACAGCCGGTTGGTCATCTTCCTCAGCGTCTGCTCAGGCGTCAGTTTCTCTCGCTGTGACGGACGGCCTCGATCCCGCGAGCCCCATCCTCTCGAGGATTGCCTCCCTGCCTTGTGCCGGACTTGCTTCTTCTTTCTTACCAAAGGATTCTGTCTTTGGTGAGATACAACCACCGAGGTGGATGAGGGTTCAATGGTGTCTTCGGATACGCGATGAAAGGCATCTTTTTTGTTTTGTTGAAGTTCCAAAGGCAAACTGATCTCATCATGCACATCAGCGCGCTCCCGTTGCGCTACTGAGTTCCATAGAAGTTAAAAATTGAGTTGATGTATAAAAATTTCATTTAGGATCCTAAATGGTATCGGTATTGATGAAATGCAAACCAAGTCTTTTCTAAGAGTGTTTAATTTAAGTTATTGTTGAGTTTCTTGGTTTGTAACCACGGTTGGTGTATTCTGGGTTATGTTTCTGTAGGACTATGGAATTTATTTAACTATTTCTACTATTTTATTAGGTAATTAAATTTCTTTCATAGTATATATGATGGAAATTTCTGTCATTTTATTGCAATTTTCCGTTTATATCGCTCTTTAAGTTCCTTTTGGCATGAATTTATACAAGTGATGGCTACATTTTTTAATGCCTTCGAAGCATGTTTGAAGGCAATCAGTATATTTTGTCCATTTGCGGTGTTCTCACTTTTGGTGAAAGTGCGAGCTTACTGCTACTTACACACATACTTTTGTGTACGTGTAACTGCTTTGAAAAGAAATTCATGTTAGAATCGTTCACATAATCTAATGAATTTTTTTTCTCTTAATCTTTCTCAGAGATTTTATTTTTAATTATGCAGCCATTAATGTGGAAACTTGCAACGACAGGTAAACGGTTAACAAGGTGTAGATGGGTCTACTCTGGCTAAAATCGGTGTCAGTGCTATGAAAGATCTTAGGAGTTTAAAAAAATTAAATCACCCTCTGTTTATCTCAGTTTCTTTAGCTCAAAAAAATTGCGATATTTTAGCATCCACGTTAATTTACTTTACTTTAATATCGCCACTGTGATCGTATCCCATGACACTTCACTCCTAACCACACCTGTAAATACTTCAAGCACACGAAAACAACTAAATAACCCTGAATAAATAAAAAATAAAACAATAAAATTATCTTCCAAACTGCAAGAAATTTAATAACAGAAGTTTTATATTTGAAAAAAGAAAACAACGCATAGAGTACTGAAAAGACTAATAGGTATATATTATGCTGAATTAGCTGAAAATAATGGAATGGAATCATACGGGTGCTTTGACGAGAGAGGAAAATAAAATATCGTTAAAGACAATGGCACGGGTACGGAAAAGTTACTAATAGGATATAAGAACCTTGTATTTTTTCTTATTAAAAAAATAAAAGGTTGAGTGGTTGCGTAGATCCGTTAAAAGAATAGAAACGAATGGGCACATCTGTATAAGATACGAGCATCGAATAATCTAGATGTTTACTATAGTTTATATACTGCTACGAAAAGGTATGCTCTATTTCCATGTGCTATACTCGTATAACTGATAAGTATAATAATGAAGGATTTGGCTGCATCGGTAACAAATATCTTTTTAAGTACTTACATTGGGTACTGGCATGTAGAGTCACAAAAGATATGGAAATTAGTAGAATTACAGAATAAATATGCATCATATCAGCAAAATTAAAAGTACTCAACATAAAAATAAATAAATAACGTTGTTGTTTAGCGACGGTGAATTTTCACGCACAATAGTTTTGAGAGGATAGTTTAGCTAAGGCATTTTTGACCATTGTAACAATTAAACTGAAACCAAATTTGAGAAAGTGGGACTGGTTCCCGATATTGATATTTCAGTATAATTTCACGTGGGACGTGAAGAAATCAGTCTTGCTCAAAATTGCATCGCACAGTAATAATACCAGATTCCAGAGAGGGTTACAAAGAAAATGCAACCGGAAAACTCTTATGTTTTCAGGATTCACAACTTGAAAATTGTATAGTGCATCCATAACAAAATGGAACAACGTACTTTTCCACAGGATTGTGGAAGAGTACGTTGGTTCTTTTTACGTTATGCAACCGATAATTGCCAATCTCGAGTTCATATACAAATCTCTCCAATGATCTTTTTCACTACAATATTCATTATGCTTATTCATGGATTTCAACTCGTCCCGTATAGCGTGAGGCCCACATTACCTACTTTAGTGTACATACCTATTCAGAATACTCTAAAGATATTTTTATTCACTAATCCATAACTTCACTTACTCTTCGTTCTGCTACTTATGTTATACTCTCCTAGTGTTCTCGTATATCGTACGAGCTACGTTTGCGATACCTCAGGCCTGGACTGCCGATCGATTGACGGGCACCTGACAATATTAACTTGCGGTCAACTATCAGGGGATGACTCTGAAAAGAGCAGTTAAAAGGAAACTCAAAGCCACCTCGGCTTTTAGGGTAGTGGCAGTTATCGCTGTCGACCATAGAAACTGTATGAAGCATAAACGACATAAAATGCAATAAAACACCTAAGATAATAATAGATTCCATCTGGTACTGGATTTTTATTTACTTAGTGGAAGGTAATTTAGTTGGAAATCAAATCTGGAGGTATTATTTCTCTTCATTAATTATATTTTAATCGCGATATTTTGCAAAAAGGCTCATTCAAATTCGGTGAAAAAATTTGACTGCATTAGTAAGCAAGATGATTTTTAGGTGTTCCATTTACTTTTCCGTTGGCTGTGACTTGAAATATCTGGATGGGTGTATAACCTTTGCATGATTTAATCATTAATTATTTTGTTCATCACGTCTTTTCTATAGCTTCAGTTCCCTTTCGAGAATCTTAAACATTGAGGTAGCTTTCAAGGCGCGAAGTACGAGCGAAATACGTGGGTAAAAGTATACCCGATGAAAAGGCGTCGATGTGCGCGGCAATCGTTGGTTTCCAAGAATTCTTTCTGCAAGGGCTTATTTCCATAGTTCACATTTGACTTCGCTTTTACTGAGCCTGCTGAACCATCCGGCACATTCCTCTCCGACCTCTCATTGCGAAGTAAAATTATCGTGGGCCAGATACCTTACAGCCAGCCTTTGAGTGCCAACGTAACGAAAATGTTTCTACCCTTTTCCACTTCATCATGCTCCGGTGACTACCTCAAGACTTTTGGAAAGAATAAAAGGTACCTTCTTTCCAAGTATTTTCCGTAATAAATTTCTACGACTTATATTTTTACTATTCTTTCTTGCGCCTGTTTTTATAAATCGGTTGGTACTGAGTTGGATCATGAAATATATTTGTAAGTTGGTAAGAAATGCGCCAGTCAAAAAGTTTGCAAACCGCTGGGTTATGGCCTGAGTGAGTACGGTCATGCTATCCAATCCCTTGTTTTTCTATCGTCATGAAGCGTTTGGAGGGGACAGGGAGAGGAAGACTCAAAGACCCAATGGGTAGGGGGAGAAAAAGATAGAATGGGACGTATGGAGTTGCTGGGCCACCCGAGAGTAAAGAATAGGCCCAGTTGAAAAGTAAACAAAGGTGAAGGCGAATGCGAGATATTGCATTGAACACAAGGTCATTCACCGTACGGCAAAAGTTCCACTTCTGGTTTAGGAATAGGAGAGTGTCGTGGGGAAGAAATACGAAACTGAGGTACGATTCCAATCCGTTATTCACTAATATTTTCCGAGCTTACGTACCGAGTCCCGGTTATCATTCCCATCCCTTGTTTTAATGCTACTTTTGCTTAGCAATTCTTCTTATTCCTCTCATTAGCACTCACGTTATTTCTTCCAAAATACTATCTAGATACGAGAATTGTTCCATATGCTCAATAAATTACCTCCTACTTGAATATTTTTTTCCATGTGATTAAATCATTTTTATATTTTATATTTCTCATTAACTTAACAGATACTCAACAATGACTACTTTCCAATGTCTGACTGACTCAATAAAGCTTAATCGTATTATATAAATAATCGTCCGCAAATTGACATACTCAGCTCCCTACTGTCCTTCCAACCTCCAGCCCTTTTCATATCACTGTTACCATTCGTACTACTCTTCCTTTGCATAGAAGTAGAAAGTAGAAGGATAATAGGCACCCCTGTTTTACTCCCTGCCTATCACTATTCATAATCTCCATCCGTTTCCCTTATTATTGTACACTATTCACTCCCTTCCCATGGACTACCATCTTAATGTGTTGGTAAGAATAGCGTGTTCTGATGACACCTTGAGCGTGTTTGGGGGATCGATGAAAATTGTCCCTGTGGGATCACCCATGCAAGATAGGTTCAAGGGTAGGAGTCAGCTAAAAGGTAGTCCACGCAGCTGGAAAAAGTAGTGCGAGGACATAGAGAGTGGACAGAGACGGGGTGAATAATCGAAGGATAAGAAATGCAGTCATGGTGGAAATAATGTATAGAATAACTAAATGGTATATATTCATATAATAATACACATTATATATATAAATACACATTCCTTTAGAGGCTTATCTTGCGTAATAAGCTCAGCATTAGGTATGCTTGGTTACAAGTTTAGTTTGCAGCAATCTATTAATTTAAAATAAAAAATATCTGATTCCTCCACTCAACTTTGTTCTTGCACACACGTCTATTCATAGCATTCTCCTCGGTGGCTTCAGGAAACTCCTCTGTGGGCCTAGGCTACGTTCTAGCGGCGGGCCAAGCTAAGATAAAAATTTTGAGTTTTATAGCATGCACAAAGCATGGGATATCTCAAGACTTTTTTGAGACCAAAAATACGTTAAAACACGAGTTATTGGGCTGAAATAGCACCCACTGATAACATTCAACTGGAAATTTTGCTGTGCGGAATTGGAATCCCATAGAATCTATTTTGGGAGAGTTGTTTGGGACCTGTTAGTGAAATTTATTTCAGTCACTGTATATCCCGAAGAATTTTATATTTCAATCGTTTTATTCGTGGCCAGTTGGTCTCACTAGGGTTTTCTCCCGGCCATTACTAACATTGAAAATTAAATTTCTTATGGGATGATCAAGTGAGAACCACATAATAAATTAATCTCGTGGTTGGAGTTATCTTCGTGTACCGCTCAACTCTGAGAGGCCACTTTGGAAGTAGTGACATTTTAATTTCTGTACGAGTATACCTATATCTATGTTAATCGGATCGTTTCGGTAGCTAGTACTTCCAGGCTTCTCATGCCTATTATATTATTTTTTTAAGCAAGTTCACCTGTGAAGTCCGTTGTTGGCGGATTTCCCTCGGCACTTACTCCCTCAAGGCCGACCTCCACCGAATACATCGTCCGTCCCCAGCGACGCATATAGCCTACCTCAGCTGTCGGTCGCCTCTCCTAACAACCACTATAACTTATTAATATTGCAACCATAAAATATTTTGCCATGCCAAGAAGCAGGAGGGCCAACTCTAGGGGGACCGGAGCCCATTGGGCACCCCTGAAAGATTTTGAGGGTCCCGGGCCACCTAAAATTAAGCAATAAAAATTAAAAGGAATACACCATTTCCAGCCCAGAGCCCGTAAGGTAAATGGGGGCTTCTCATTTGCCCCCTCCCACTAGTTTTTCCAAGTTAGCACTGGTGCCAAGAAGGAAGTATTGTTTAACACAAGATTGAATTACATGAAGATATTACCACTTCATTGGGCGCAGTAGAAAGTGTAGTAACCAAGTAACCTCTTGAAGGTTTGGCAACGTGGAACCGCACTTGATCGTAGATATGAGCCGCCGCAGATGCAGGGAACGAATGCACGCACTCGGCCTTCGAGTCCAAACTCCAGCTCGTTCCCTTTAGCAGGCAACTGGGTTGGGACTATCACACGTCACTCCGGCTTGCTCTTGCTCCCAAGAATGTTGAGAAAATAGGAAGGCTATTAGCTGACGCTACATTCCAGCTTACGGTTTTCGTAATTCTCTTCAAAACATTCGTCTCACCAAGATCAAAATCAGAGGTATATCCTAAGTGTATATGTACTTGTTAGGGTTTTCCTCTCCTTATGCCTTGGATCGTTCGAGGGAAAAATAAATTCTTGAATCTATCGATCGGTTCGACAGACTATTTATCTTATTTTTATCATCAGAGTCCGACTTGCGTATGTAGTGTGGGGGTTGGATTGTTTCCTCAATGTCGCATTCAAAATAACAAAATTGGTATTGATTAGATAAATTAAATCTAGCGTTGAGTCTTCTATTCTCTATAGTGATTCCCATCCCAAATCAAGTATAAATTGCGTCATGTTCTGGCTCCTCTCATTACAGTTTTTAACGAAACGGGCTGCCTTCCTCTGTATGTTTTTTTAATTCATGAATTGTTGGTAATCATAAAGGAATCCGTCTTTAAATAAGGATTGTTTTGTGATAATTATTATTATGTTATGACGACCCTCGCTTAAAACCAAAACAACTAAATATGACCGAGGCAGTTGGGTAAAGTCCCTATCTAGCTCAAACAAATTATAGAGCAAAACAAAATTATTTATTAGAGTTACTGTTCCTGAAATGGTGAAAATCTCCCCTTAAAACCTAAGAAATATGCATTTGTGACGCTACTTCTGTTACAGGAAAAGTTGACTTGTTACTTACGTTCGGAAACATCACTTCTAAAATGACTCATTTGTAAAAAATGAAAAGCGTTAGCTGGCTGGAAAATCCATTAGATTTTATAGATTCCAACATTACTTAACTTCTTAAATTATAAGATTTTCTTTTAAATTGCTGGATATTAGGTTGATCTGCCCTCATTCTCGAGTTCACACGTAAAATTTATTACCAAATTGACCCACCAATTCGGATTTCAAACTTGTAATTTTTTTTAAGATTGTATAACTAATGAGTAGATTAGGGCGTCTAAATATGTTAACATTATACTCAAGAGGGCTTCATTCTTAGCTGTTCTTGAGCCCCTTTTTTCTCTTTCATTCTCTATTCTCTTGAACCCCTATCTCTCTTATATATAAGCTTTTACTCATGACCTTCAAGGTGTCGTAGCCCAACATCCTAATTGGGAGTATGTAATCACTTTTCCAGTCGTGAATTAGAACACTTGCGCAGCAAATTCATTGTTAAAAGTGTACAAAATGTTTAATTCAGTCCTGTTTTTGCGGAATCAAAAAAGAATCGTTATGTGTCCTTTTTCTTTTGTCAAACTTTAACTTCTAATCGGTAATGCACACATTATGGAATCTTATATGAGTCAGAAGTGCGGATATCCCATACGAAAAGATACATGTCGACGTCACTCTTTAGAATGTCGAATAAAGTAACTATTTACCAGGGTGAGGCTTCACATTAATAAAAGTAGCAGTAACGACGTTGCAGACCTTTCCATCCACCAGGCATTTTTATTAGTTCGTGGAAAACGTGGACACAGTCAAACTTTGGCAAGGTGAGCTCTTGCGGTACAAGCCTTTTGATCTGCTTTAGTGCATTTATTTTCTCTCCTCAAATGGTATTCTTGCTTTCTTTCACTAATTCCAACTTCTGGTACCTACATAAAAAACTCGAAACTCGATGACGGAACTACTATTCTGGCAAACCACGGTATTTTTTATTCATTATTTTTCTTGGACTACAATTAAAGTGGAACAATGCAGATCATAAATCACTGTCTTTAAAATTGTCGTAGTCTTATTCCTGTCTATGAAGAGATTGAGATCTTCTTCATAAACAGGCTCAATTCCAATACTCATGTTGAAGTTGTATTCACATGTCCGCCCATATTTTCTTTGGCTGAATTATTATGGTCTTAGAATTTATGTATTCATTGATCTGCCTCGTTTTTCACGTCGTTCGTATGGTTTGCAAAGCTCTCTAATGAGTGTCACATTTGTACCTACTATCCCTTCATCGGATCGAACCCTACGCAACGGTAAGGGTTGGATGCTCCAGGTGACAATTACACTGTCTTCCTAATTATGGTTCAGAAAAAAACTTGTCTCAAATTCTTTTGGTAGACGACCACCTAGCGTAGGAAATGAAAACATTAAACGCATATTAATTTTGTATTTGAAAATTCGTCATTATCGTGTTGTGATTTTAACTATTAAAATTCTGTTTAACGTAAAAGAATTGATAAGTAATACCCAACGTGGTAACTTTTTGTTTAGATGATGGATAAACTCACATAAAACTAGTGAAAAAAACGGAAAACACTAGTAACAAAAATGTCTTTCCATTGCAATATCCAAAGTTAGCTTAGATTGGAGGTGTTTTTATTTCTCGCTTTTCTCGATTGCGGGTTTCTAAATATTGACATTGGAGTCCAGCCAGGTCTTGTGGATCTTCAGAAATTTTCATCTCACGCAACAGCATTACTACCATTTTTCCCAGATATTCCCGCAATGGCTGCGACTATGGGCGTCGTCACGCGGGGGCAGCTGCCCCCCTAATCACCTAAGGGGGCCCCACGTTCTTTTTATTTAAGTTTGTTTTTACCTGGTGTATCTTGTTTCCAATTTCTTTTACGACCGTCAGTCATTAGCTCATTAAGCTTCCCATAACCTCTTAAAAAGTAATCTTTAATGGTCGTAATTAGACCGACAAAACACGCCGACTACCGTCTATGAAAAGCTTGTAAAATAAATAAATGCAACGAATGCAATGCAATGCAATAAATGAAAGACGATTCGTGGTAAAAACATCCCATCCTCCCAGCTATTATTAATAGTAATCTACCGGTTTAGGTAGGTTTCGGATGGAACCACCCTACAGTAACCCTTTCTTCATTTTTGCATATTTCCTTCCACCCTTCATTCCATCCAACATGCCTAATCTTTTCCTCCCTCTCCC
>LYUA01001333.1:81809-93850 GCA_002093875.1 Calopteryx splendens | reverse complement strand
CAAGAGGAGGGCGGGGGCCGAAGTGGAACTCCCTACGCATTGTGGGGGACAGCCGGTCAAAGGGGCGATTGGTATACTGATTTTTTCATGGTCAAGTAAAATCTTTCTGAACACCCGAAACGGTAATATCTCCACATCCACATAACTAATCCACATCACCTCTTGTGAGGTTGGAATGTCTTTTTATTGAAAGGGGTACTTAACTGCGAAATGAAGTTTTTCGAATGTTTTATCAATGTGGTGCTTCCAAGAATCTACTCTTTATGCAACAGAATTTCACTTTCCTGGGATATCTTCTGTTTCAGCAAAGTTCATAATTTTTCATAAACGTGTATCACTTAATTAAGATGTAAATATGAAAGCTTCTATGGTGAAGTATAAATAATTTAAGACTTTTGAGGCGTATTTATTAGATAATATTTGTGGTTGCCACTAGGTTAGGTCTTCTATTTCAGCCAATGTTTCGACGCTCTAACGGATTGTCTAAAGAGGTACTTGAAGCCTGAAGGCGATGATCGTAAAATCCAAGCACAGCCTGGAATTAAAAACCTGACCCTGTAGTGATCCATAAAAGTGTTCACCCTTCTATGCATTCATTTTTACGTACCCATGCTACATGAATTTTCATGGAATACTTTAATCGCCACGGTAGTGCATGGTAGAATGGAAAATATGGAAAAAATTAACTCAACTTAAAAAATAAATATGATAATTGTAATTATTACCAAATCATTCTTGCAACTTGAAATGATTTTATACAGCAACGCTATGTCTAGAACAAAATGTTTTCATGGAAATATTGTTTTTCTTAATGATTTTCTAACTATAAAACTTTCGTGATGCAAATTATCCCGTTTTCATTTGTAGAACTATGTACGAATCAGCTGGCAATCAAAGGCATATATATATGTCCAATATAATAAAAACACACCTATTCGATAATCTTAAAGGCTTCTAATTTCGTTAATGGGTCGATTTTGGACGTGTGGTATCTTCATCACTGATGTAAAAGTATTACCATAAAATAATAGAGTTCTCATTTTAATGCATGATAATATTTTTGAACCAATGGTACTACTCATCTAGGAAATATAAGTACCCGTTTGGATAAGTAGGTGCTTTCACGCTAAGAACAAAAAATTCTAGGGCACCACAAATATGTATCACAAAAATACGAAGTGAGTGCTGTGAAGTGAATGCCATAGCGTCTAATAAAACACCTAAATATAAATTTATGTGCGCGTGTATGAAGTGGAGCATATAAGTACCTATACCTATTTTAATCTCTCATAGCTCGCGGAAAAATGCAATTTATCGTTCTCTTCAGTAACTTTCTGAACTGCATCTGATTTTGCACAAATTCTTTTCATAACGACGGCTACCAGTTTGTTTTTCGCTACGGTACTTCACGAAAAATGACGCTTCACTTCCAAATGCCTGCATAGAGTTAAGAAGTTATAAAAACACATTCAATTAACGAGCACTTACCTACCTAAAACCTAATAACTCTGAAGGTCCGCATTCTTACAATTAGTTATCACTCTATATTATCTCACACATTTCTTATTTCATTTACAGGGCATATTACTCTACACATAGTACTCTTAATCGCTCTGTGGAATCCGTGCCCCCTCCATTCTCAATTCCTCTATGGAGGGAGGCACTTTGTGTCTAGACCCATCAACATCTGGTGGGAATACCATATGAAGGGTAATATGCCCTCCACATGGCGTAAAGACTGGGAGTAGAATTTATGGTATGGACTTTAATGTGAGACTGAGAGTGGAACGTCATCCTTATTAGTAACATAATTCAATATTTATTTTGTTACAATGATTATTTTATTAAATGTGTTTACGCGATAGGGATATACATAGATACTGTAATATTTTACTCGGAAATCGGCATTTCGACGGATTTGTTATAAGCTCTTTATGGTGTATATTTCAATTTGAAACCTATCCCACGGTCACAGAAAGGCCTTTAAGGCAGTGTGGCAGAGTTTTATCCGGAAAAATACCCAAGCCCTAACACCTGAATGGAGATGGAGAGGATATATAGGGATGCGAAGCTAAGCTGTTTTTTCGGAGGTCCTGAAAAGTACCCGAGGAAAGAGAAAAAAAGGCTCCCATTGTCAAAAATAGAATCTTTTGTATGGAAACGCTATTGAGATATAGTCTTGGATATTTCAATATAAGGTTTTCAACGCACACTAGCTTATATTAGCCACAATAGGAACCTTGGCACAGTGTTGTCTCTTATTCATGCGCCAGCCTTGATATTTTTTGCCCGAATGAAAATGAATTGAAGTTTACCTTCATGGTTTCTTAGAAATTATTAGAGGTTTGCCCCCTAAGCATTTGAAAAGTTTGGCGGATTTTCTTTGATCATTAAAATGGTCTTTCAAGAGCATATTGCCTCCGCAACTTACACCCTGGCTAAAGCTCCTGCTTCCGCAAGCGCCATTAATAACCCTAATAATTATAATCATCATCATCATCATCACAGTAATAAACCCGAAGGTCGGCGACGGTAGATCTCACCCAGTACTAAGCTCAGCGGCGTGTGAAATTCACACATTAGGGTAGGGTGGCCAGTTACTTTCCCTGCACCGCCTGTGATTTCCCATGATGACCTGGTACCCGAAATATGGTACACAGCTTGGGTGAAAGTGAGGGTGCCAAGAGGCGTCACCCGGATTCGGACCCGGGCCCTCCGGTCAACCACTGGACTACTATGTAAGATGAAACTAATATTTGTTTATTGCATCCTATTATTGGTGTTATTGTGGTCACGAATCACACGATCAATCACCACGCCCCAATAATAGTTGTAAAGGCGATAGAAATTCTTATCCAGGAATGCATTATTATTCTTAAGTAAGGCATACGAAAATAAATGGTACAGATACTTTAGGATGGCATTTAAAAAAAATAATACCCGCTATAAATACGGAACTGATAAATATTTCAAAATCATGCATTTAACATGAAAACAAAATAATAACGTAGAACAAAAAAATTAATCGCTAAAAAGTAAGTTAATTAAAAGAGTATTTAATACGTTCCTACCTAGCATAATTACCTTCCCGGTTTTTAAGACTGCTTTTTTCCACCAACTTTGAAAATTGAGAAGAACTAGGGATTATTATTTTGTTTTCACTAATTATGAATTATGAAGCTTCAAACAGAGGAAGTAGTTATTTTCCTGTATATACCTCAAATAGACTTGTGATCGAAAAACCAATCTATACTTTTATGAACCTTCAGCGAGAACTAAATATTTAAATCAACTTGCTAACCGAGGGGCTACTGGTTGCAGAATGCATTTCCAAGACCACTCAAATGTTATGGGGCGCAAATATTATGGTGTCCAAAATTAATTATCGACTAAATAGTAATAAAGTAAAATTTGAATAGCATACTGTCCTCTCGAAAGAATGGGTTACTGATTTCAATAACTGATGGATAATCTACAAAGATTTGCCTTGGAGCCCACTAATGACAGCCCACGGAAGAGCGTTTGACTACGGCACAGAAGTGTCTAGCTTTGCCCCCTGATCTCAATTATTTTCCTTTATTTATAAAAGCGGAGATAGTGAGGTTCCGGAGAAATAGGAAGGCTAAATTAAACATGGGCATTAATTAGAGTAGGTAGAAAAGTTCACCTATCTTGGAAGTATTTCAAAGATAGGTAAAGTGGTTAGGATATTAAAAACATAATTCCATTGTGTAAAAGCTTTCACAAATAGTAGGTAGTTAAGAAGAAAGACCTTAGGTAAATATGTAAAGAAAATACTAGTGAAAACCTTGATACAAAACATAGTTTAGTTTGGCGCGGAAAAATGGTCGTTAAGCCAAGAGTATTAACATAGATTGGAGGCTTGCTTTTCAGATGCAGGTGTGGAGGATTGAAAAAAAATAAAATGAATAGAACTAAAAACGAAGGTTCTAGGCATGGTACATCTGCATAGTACTCTGCAAGTTGTCTCGAGGGCGTGGGGCTGGGGGTTTTAAGGATTGTTTGGTAGGGAAGGGGAGAAGATTGTAGAGAGATATTCAAAGAAACCAGGAAAAGTGGATACAGGGTATGAGTGGCAATTAAACTAATACTACTTTTTACGGGAGAATGTGGGGTGAGTGATTAAGGAAAAGAGTAGGCATCTCGTAGAGCGGTTGCCGAATGATTTACTGTAGGGAAGGTTTTAAAGTCATTTACTGTCGCTTTAAGTGGGGTTTAAAAATATAGGGATTTCCTTCCTGTTTTAATGCTTTAAAAACTAACCATGACCGGTAAATTACTGCTAGTAATAACAAATGATAATTTTATGAAATCAAGTAGGAACAAACGCGTCAATAATTTCCTGGGCTTAAACAAAATTAAGAGAATGTAATGTGCATGGTTCACCTCCCCAATTTCAACTGATGAGAAAAGAGCAACCTGTGGGAATATGGATATAAAAACATTCTGTTGTAAATCGATTTAATCCACTAAACTGAACACGAACGACAACGTATCGCCTACCCGCCGTGACAAAAGTTCGTCATTGACGACAGCCGCACCGCTAACTATAGGCCGCTTGTCCTGTTTTCCTTCGCCCTCCGACAAATCGCGCAGTTACCGCGAAGAAGACAATGCATCACATTTTCCGCCGCATTTCCTCCATCTCCCCGCGGGAGAGAATAGTTCGTGTTTTTACAAAACTCCACTCCGTCATGGGCCTCTTGCTGTGCGCTCCAACTGCAACCACCCCCAAAAACGCCAGCCGGCTCCTCTTCAAAATCCACCCTCCCTCCCTCCCCCCTTTCATTTCCTCTCCCAGCCGAAAAGAGAAACTGAATCTTCAATTAACACTTGGTGCGGCCTGAAAAACTCAGCGGGAAGCCAAGATGGTGGATGGTGACAAAATGGCTGCCGGGGAAAGAGCGTCGGGGTTGGAGGAACTTAAACATTCCCAATGAATAAAAGGGCAAGGGGGGGATGGAATCTTTTTTGCTCTCGTCTCCTCCTCCCGGGCCTCCCCCTCACTCTTTCCCTGCACTTCCCCCACCACTATCCTTTTACCTCGCGCCGCGGCAGGAAAAAAAATTAAGAGGATACAGAGCTTAACAAACGCTCTCTACGGTCACGCCGCCAGCGCCATCGTTGTCGACCTCACGGGCAAAATCCTCTTGAATTGGTTTCTTTCATATTCTCCCTCTCTTTCTCTCTCCCGCCCTTTCTAAGCCCTATCCGTCCACCTTCCGTATTCGTTCCCCATTTTTTCAAGCCCCCCGTGCTTCGGAGCAGCCATCTTTGTATCCTCTCGATAGCGTTGAGAAATTCCGCTCAACTGCTTTTCTGCAGCCGGCGTCACAGCCAGGAAGCCGCTAAATGGTTCATAGGGACAAAAAATAGAACGGTTGTCAACTACGCAATAAAAGATTGGCCGTCAAATTATTTTCTAGCTAGTCTACGTACACCACTAATTTCATTATGCAGGCATACTAGGCATACTTTTTAAAGAATTTTATATAATTCAACAAATCGCAGTATGGTCATTGTCACAATAAAATATCAGCATCAGATAAGTAACAAAACATAATTCAATATAATTTCAATGAATATATAGTAACCATTAGCTCATTAGCAGAATTATTAGAGAATGGACTTGTTTAATACATTTTATTTCTGCATCTGCGAAGAGCTTAAAAAAATATCCATATTTTTCGTTCTTCAATTTTTCGCCTAGTAACAGAGTTATAGGCGGCTGAACAGCGAAGCGCTCAACCCTTTCGCTGACGGGGCGGGCCCATAATTATTTCATCACAAATAGCTTCCATTTAATCGTCACAGTGCCTACGGTTTATCCTGCCCTAGCATTGGCTGAGCCGACCCTGATGGCGTGATAGCTTTTACGCAGGGCGGCAACTTTTGGTAAATTCATTTTCGTTTTACGAGTAGATGGATGACAGCAGAAAATAATATTTTTAGGAGAAATCATTTTTTGAGTATATCTGCTGAATTAAAAAATAAAATTGAGATTTCACGTCAGGGTGAACGACCTCATTACACCGAATATTTCAGAGATCAATCAATAGTTACTAGCTAAGATTCTTTCGAGCAATTAAAGATTACTACTTTGACCGGCAGCCTACTTCTAATCATAATAAAGTCTGTATTCAGAAACGCCACTACTTATGTGTAGGTATAAATGTAACAAATAAGTGTCACATTTTCATCAACTGGACTATGGTTACATTTTTAAATGTAAGCATGTATTAAAGTACTAACTATCCTAATTTTTGTCTCGATAGCCGATTTCCACGAAGCAGCTTTAAAAGTTGTGTGAACTATGCGAATGTAATCATGGAGTAACAAGTTGGAATGTATGTACTTTTTCTCTTCCTGTATGCTGTCTGGCATTATATCAGTGTATGACTACCTGGAGCAATGCAAAATATCCAGTACTAAATACAGATACAAATATATGCTTCTCAGCCGTATGCATTTGCATCACACAAATTTCTTTTAAGATATTTCTCAACTTATCCATGTAAGGAAAATGTAGACTCTCTACTTATCGTGAGACGTGAGAACAATTGTTTTTGAGAGAAAAGAGAAAATAGCAAAAGAGACGGAATAGAGCTCATCCACTAAGAACAAGAATATCAATAAAAATAATACTTTTTACTTTAAGAACTTTACACAATATTTTTATGGAAAATTTTCTCTTAACATTTTGAAAGTCTACTTCTCGAGCAGTTAAAGCGCAGGAGGGCTGCAAAATGATACTCTTTCCAAGGAACAAACTTCTTAACTTTCGCCTCTTTCTATGTTTCTAGTGCTCAGGCCATTCATTCACACCAGTAGGTTATCAGCCTATTTCAAATTGAAAATACCTCTTCTCCGTCCCGTTCCTTAAATGACCTCCTGTGAGGATCAAAGAGAGGGGAAAACTGTAGGCCAAAAAGAGCGAAACCAATATAACTGCGAATTGGGCGCGAGTAACCCTCCCCGTGTGCCTTTCCTCTGTGCAGCTAGGACACGTTTACGAATGTCTACATGCAGCCGGCACGTATGGCCTTCGTCGGGATTGTTCAATCGCCGGGGTCTTTCACGCTGAGAGTCAGCCGCGGGGTGTAGTGCGAGAGAGAGAAAGGAAGAGACGCATGCACAACTTGGAGTGGAGGGGAGAAGTACGCCATTCCACCCTATAAGGGTCCCCCTCCCCATGGCGCACACGTGACCCTGGAGGAAGTCTCCATTGATGGAGTCAGTGGCGTTAAATGAACTCGTTTCTTGCGACTACCGACAGTTGCATCCCGACAAAAGAATTTTTTTAATATTTTCATAATGATTATAAAATAAAACAATTTTTTAATACAGGAATCCTTACGACATTTAACCTGACAGCGGTTTCCTGAATCGCGGGTAACGGAAGAACGAGTATTATGAAGGCTTTTTCAATCACGACATTACTCTCAGTTATCTTCTTCTATTTCCTCAAAGTCGTCTCATCAAGGCACATTTACGTCAAGTGCTGGGATACGTGAAGTGTGGAAGGCGTAATGGTTGGAATGAGAAAGAGTCGCCAAATAAGCTATTCCTTAACTTCCCAGCTCCCTCATTTCCAGTCTTCCTTTGCAAATACATTGTTTGATTTCAGCAAACAACTCCCCATAACTCATCAGTCACCGGCATCACCCTCCTTTGTCACCCCAGTTTTTATTTGGTTCTCACCCTGAAAAGAAGGGTATCACTCAAGGTCCGTGGACCTTGGGTATCACTATGTTGAGGAGGAATACAAAAACATTGTAAATTCCACTTCATGATTTATTATTCGAGCGGCAAAGGCTTCGACACATTTCCAATGAATAAAAGGGCTTCTTCTGCTAAAGTGATGTGTTTAATAAATCATTAAGTGGAATTTAAAAAGTACTCTTTCTTCCTCCTTCAAGATGGAAAATGTCTTCACAATGAAGCCTTGTATTACTACCGACTAAAGTCAAGAGATCAGGAGTTCTAATAAGTGTAGCAAACACTTTTGTTATTCATATCATGTTTTTTTAAAACACTTCTACCTACTATTCCAAAATAATTGATGAATAATTTGAAAACGCTACTAAAAATCTCTTACGATACCTGCATGTAATGCTTGCAGATAACATCAATTAACAATCACATCAACATCACAGAACATCGTTCATTTTTTTTGCAAATACCTATTCATACGTTTCACAAACCTTGGCTGTGAGGCAGTGTTTCTTCACTTCATAAGACTTTAGAATCGAAATAAACATTTGAAATAAATTTGCAGATTTAGCAAGCAGGTAGGTATATTAAATAAAAAATGCCATTATTTGAATTAACTGGACCCAGGTAAGTGGTAATGGCCAGTGCCATTGGAAGTAGACAGGTCCCTCTAGGGTCCTTATTGGTCCTTATAGGGATAATTATCTTATAGTTTTGGAAGCATCGGGCTACACCGAAATATATCCATACGTTTTTGCGAATTCGTAGCAGAATCCGTGAATTCTCTCATCTCAGGGACGGAAAATGAAAATGAATACTACAGCAATGTAAAAATACCAAGTGCGATCTCACAGAGCGTTCATTGAAGTGGTCAGAGTCCAAGAGTGAGATTAATTCTATATATTCAGAGCGCTTGATTCTAAAACGGAAAGGCCTCGCAGCATAACCCGTAGTTTATGTTTTTTAATGAGCCTCAGTATTCCCCTGAACATCTGTTTGTCCTTGATACCAAGCCAGAATGAGGCAAAGCGAGCAATTGGCATGGAGAAGAAGGAATACAAAATATTTTACAACCAGCGGTAAAAGCAACGAACACTGAGGAACGGTTGAATTTTAGCGTTCGGATGGATCGCTCGGTATTTTGTAGCTGGAGCGAATCTGCGAGGAAAAGTTGCCGTGAAAAGGAAGGGGTGACAATGGCGAGAGCTCGGTTTCGTCGTGGCGGCGCAGAGATACACATTTCAAATGGCTCGGGATTCCCATAGAATTCGGCCGTTGCCTTCCTCGCTCCGACTCCGCCTGACTGATTTGAGAACGATACAAGAAAAACAAATTGGAATGAAACATTTACGGTGCATTTTCATTCTTTTCCTTTGATGGAAAGAGACCGAAGGAGGACGTCATCACAGTTTTTATCTGCAAAATGTGGCGCCAGTTACACTCGATTGCCATCGGAAGACACGCTGGAGACAACCAAATAATGGAGTAATCATGTGAATAAGAAAGCGCGACACGCTTAAGAAACATGACGAGTTAATGGCATTCACCAAGGTTATTTGTTTATTTTTCTGGTTTTTTCCTCAAACGAATACTCTATTCATACAATTTGGACATAAATGATTGAATGGGTAGGAAAATTGTAAGAGAGTTCGAAGAGAAACTAACTTCTTTGGGAAATTCATACGATATGGATACATCAGTCATGAAAACATTATAGAAGATGGTAACGGGAACCAGAGTAATCGAACTGAAATGCATCTGTAGAAGTCATTTTGTCTAGCTTGTGTTCTGATTAGTAGTTACTGAACACAAAAACTGTTATGAGCCGTAAGTAAGCCTTCTAAATAACTTCCGCAAGTCATAAAACATTTACCCTCAGCTGTTTCCTTCTTCAGCTCCTTTCTACCATCCTTCGTGTGGACCAAATTGAATGTCCTTTTTCTCCATCTTCCCTGTCCACCCATCCTTCTTCATTCAGTCAGTCTTCAAATATTCCTTTGTTTCACAATATCTCTTCTGCTCACATCTCCTTCCCTCAACAATTTTCTCTCTTTTCCTATCCAACATTTTTTCGCTTGCAACGTTTTTCTAAATATTTTTCGTGTGCATTGTTTTCTTTCAAGTATTTCACCTCTCTCCATACCCACATCTCATGCAAAAACATAAATCTCCGCTCGCTTTGTTTCCTCAAATACCAGACTGAGGCAATTTTCAAAGTAAAGCACCAAAAAAGGTCTTCTCTCCATATCTTCACTTGAGAGTGCCTGCCATCAATGCCGTACGCTTAGCAAAGGTATGCTTCATCCACTATTGTACTGCTACTCCAATTTCCTAGTACTATATCTAATTTCTTCCAAAATAATGCCCAAATGAATAACCAGCTTCACCAGCGCTAATGTTTGGCCTCAGTCTTTATATAGTTATCGGCCATTAATTGGTGGAAACGATTCATCATAAAAGATAAACAAAACTTTGTTTTTCCACAACCCAGGTTTCGACTATAAAGCCAACTTCAGGTGAGCTGCAGAAAGAAAACTGTGGGAATACAAAGCTTTGTCTATATTTTATAGCCTAATACTCCGTTGATAACTTAGCCCTAACATTTCTTCATGATTTCACTTTCGCTTTCATATGATTTTTCTTCGACCCTTATGTCTCAAAAAGTTTTTTTCCGGTGGTCAATAATTACAGCAAATACCTTGGCATACCTACTGGATAACTATAACTTGGTTATCTGCCTGTAGAAATTCATCCCCCAGCATACTTTCATTCCTACTCCCGGCTCTTCCCATGTTTATCTAACAAGCGTACTCATGCATCAAGATCGATTAAAATTAAGCATATAATGGAAAGAATAAATAAATTCACGGTCAAATGTTTTAATTGTGGAAAAACATACAATAGATAATCTTGAAGCCAAGACTATTACTTATTTTGACGAATATTTAGGCAATATTTCTCAAGGTTTGATGGAAGCCTGTGATTAGATATTATTATATCCATCCTTGTAGGATACTTGAAGGGTCATCTCTAACCACTGTCAAAGTCGTACCTTCCGTGAGGCGCCGATGGCCACGGCTTTTACAGAAGCCCACAGTGACCCTCTCGTGATGCCAACTATCCCGTGCAGCAGATGCGTCCGTCTGTGGACACTAGAGAAAAAAATCCCTTTATGCTAGCTGTCGAGGGGTAGGCTGAGCAACATCCCTCAGCCGTGGACCATTTAGGTTCTCGTCCGGTCAGTCAGGCGAATTCTTCGAGGGCCCTTGGACTGGATACGGCGACCTCAGAGGACCGCGCGGGCCCTGCAGATGGCGCTTGGGTTATCCCCACTATGGGGAGACGTTATGTTCAACGGAATAGCCACCAGTCCATGGAGCCGTATGTGGGCGTCTGGAGTCTCTTTAAATAATGATTTCAATCGTGCCGCCGAGAATTCCTTAGAAAAGGCAAAATTATTTACCTCCAATGGACTATCTGCCATTCCCTGCTCTTACATACCCGAGGAAGATCAAGGAAATCCACACAGCAATTACACAGGAAGCGCTAGCTTACTATGTGTCCCCTAGACGTTAACTTTCCTTACTCATAACTTTTTCAGTAAACGTCCGGTAATGACAGCAAAAGTGTAGGCACTGAGTAAATTTATCCAGTAAAAATCAATGAATAGATTAAATAAAGCCGTCGTGCAAGCAGTTACACATTCTCAATTGTTGATACTAATTAGGTAATTACGCATTGTAAATGTTAGAATATTGATAAAAACCTTTGTATTGAGGAAAGAAATACATGCATAATGCCATAATTATGCCTATTAGGTATATAACCTATAAAGAGCTAGCGAGGAAGACCAAGAGTGATAACTTGAACTTATTTATCTTGGGAGGTACTGGGTAAAGGAAGAACTGGGAAAAATAAAGAGGTATGAGGAGAAAAGAGTGCCTGATTGGAGAATTAATAGAGAGCTCTAACAAACCAATCTTAGGGTTGCTACACGATGAGAAGGAAGAATAAATCATAATTTTTGGAAAATTAATCCAGCCGAATTAAAGCAATGACATATTCCACCACCCACTTTCCTGTCACAGAATAAGGATTGTCGATGGGTCTCATGAAATGCATCGTTTCCAATAAGCCTTGAACTGCAGTGCTCCAATGTCACTCTTTCTATCCTCGCTTGCCGTCCGACGGCGGAAGGAAGAGGAACATCACTTCCACCCACCCTTATGGATCGGAGGGCGAAAAAAATCCCCACACCCAGCTCAACGCTTTCCGCCTTGATTCGCTAATG
The DNA here is from genome assembly GCA_002093875.1 of Calopteryx splendens. NCBI lineage: Eukaryota > Metazoa > Arthropoda > Insecta > Odonata > Calopterygidae > Calopteryx > Calopteryx splendens. The sequence continues at coordinate 81,825 of LYUA01001333.1, read as the reverse complement.
TCCCCGACCTGGCGAG
>LYUA01001333.1:6381-17300 GCA_002093875.1 Calopteryx splendens | reverse complement strand
TTTAACATCAGTAACAATTTGTCATGAAAATTATAGCAGTGTTCAATATTTTGAACATTGATTTGAACAATATTAATATATCTCCTTCATTCAAGTTCATGAACTTGTTTAATATTAAGTAAATATTTTGCTCCTATAAACATCTCAAAAAAGCGACAGAATATGGGATTTTATGAATTTTTTGTTCAAACGTCAAACGGCATTATGCATTAGAAATAAGGGAGAATAAAATCTGTTTAGATTGCCAAAGTAGGCATGCACAGTCAATGAAAAATTAAATTGACGAGTGGTAAGAGAAAATCACGCAAACAGAAAGAAGAGAGATATATCTAATTCCAACAACGTAAATGTTCAGAATTATTCTTAAGACTCATGTTGATAGAAAAGAAACACTAGGTATGTAAGTTTTTACATTGAATTGAAATTCAACCGACAACGGTTTCGAAAACTTGTGTCATTGCCATTGACAATGTCGAAACCATGTCGGTTAAGCATAAATGCAGTGGAGAAACTAAGTATTGATTTTATCCTACCAACATGAAAAGTGGGAGCGAGGATGCGTTGTTCTTGGACCTCAGGCCTGTACTAGGACTCGTGTCGGGTGCCCCTTAATCGCTCGGGAATCCACTATACTGTGGAAGCATCTCAGAAGGTAATGTGCAGGATACGCCCACACTTGAGGAGAGTTTAGCGAAGGTGGTTGGCTAAAGTGTAGGTCATTTAGGGGGAAATGCAAGAGAAGTACTAAGGGAATATTCTATGCAACAAGTAGGCTTCAGGAAAAAGACTCAGTGAATGACCCCTCAAAAAGGAATATCACACGGAAGGTAGTAGATCAAATAAATATCGATACTCTAAATTGCCGCAGTATAAAAAATAAGAGTTAAAATATAGAACACATATTCCAAAGTAAATGGCAGACAGTCATAGGAACTGAAAACTGTCATACAAAAGATATTAACAATGAGGAAGTCTTCCCTAAAGGTCACAACATATACAGTCGAGATAAATGTGAAAGACTATTAGGAAGAGTATTTATCGCAGTCAATTGAAAACTTAGTTAGTAGAAACCACCACATATTTAACGATAATGAAATTGAAAGGTATGGTGTAATGTAAAGGACCAAAATCACAGAACATAGATATATGTTCATTTTACAGACCCGATTCCAACATTGATGTCCTACGCATGCTCGATGCCCAAATATAGTCTAAGTCAAGTATAGTAATTATAGTCACTGGCGATATAAATCTAGCATAAATAGATCGAGACACATACAGCCTACGTAAGACGCTTAGAAACAGCGACTCATGTAATGCCCTTCTAAGTGAACTCACCCCCTACCACACACCCTAGCGGTGGCTGGCAGGGTATAAAAAAGAACTACAAAAATAAAAAAGCATGAATATCAACTATTTTCACAAAGTGACGCCTGAGGCAATATATTACATTCTAAAGACGATTAGGCAATTAGTAGCTAGGCTGTAAAAGTAAAAAGTAAATTAATTCGCGTACCTTTTATCACCCCCGATCGCCAGGAAAAAGTCTGAAATCGAGCGAAAACGGATAACATCCGGAGGCGGGAAAGTCAAAGGGTGGAAATTTGTGGGCCAGTTGAGAATGGAATTTTCAAAAGCGCCAATAATGCGAAGGGGGAGGGAGGACCGACGAGCGGTGCAAAGTCGGAGGGTAGGAGAGGGGATCTAATAACGGAGAAGAAAGGGTTCCGAAGGAGAGGCAGAAGGCCGAAGAAGGTTTCAAGGAGTCCACAGCACGCTCCCGGGAAGAGCAGTGTTTTGGGAGGGAGGAGGGAGCGATGGAGACCGACCCTCTTGTGGAGACCTCGAGATGAGAGTGAGAGACTCCCTCTCCTCGATCCAGCTCTCGTCAAATAATGCTCGGCGCGAGGTCAGCACAAGTCCAGAAGCCGTCGATTTGTGCCGGGGAGTGGGGGCTCATTTGATCCACGCTATTTCACGCATTTGTGGAGCAAATAAAGAATGTTTTGAACAAAGGGGAGGTGCTCGAGGAAGTACATGGACGTAAGGGGAGGTTTTAAACAGAAAGGGAACTTGGTCCCCCCCCGAACATCCACATCCCTTGTCCGCCGAAACCTCCTCCCCCCCTCGTCTCCTTGACTACGCGGATTCCCACAGCGATGGCTCTTTTATTGTGCGAGACTCGAATCCACTTTCGCTCGCCGGTGCCACACTCCCCCCCCCTCTCCACCTCCGAGGAGTCGGAGGTCCCCTNCACACTCCCCCCCCCCTCTCCACCTCCGAGGAGTCGGAGGTCCCCTCCCGGCTCCCATTCTACCCCCTCCCCAATCCATCCCTCTCCTCTTATTTTTTATTCCCCTCTCTCTCTCCAGTTCCTATAGTCGTCGTCTCTCCTGGGACGTCCCACGGCGCAATTGAAGCCCGCGGGCCACATGGACCATTCGATGGATTTGATAACAGTGGGTGGTAGGTGATGCAGGTGAGACTACGATACGCAAAGGAGGCAGCGTGCGAAGCACCGCGCATGCGCACTGGGAACCGAAAACAGACGCACACATTATGAATGCTCGGTAGTTTCGTAAGAGATCAATGTAGTTTCTTCGCAATGTATTTTCTTCGCAAGATCATGTGCTGCAGGACTGCGGTAATCTCAGAATTTCATCGTCCCCAATCAAGGGAGAGAGAAAGAGACGGCATTGCAGTTGATTTTGAAACTAGAAACTTGAGCCTGACATTCGACATGCTTTTAGCTCCTCCAGCAAATAATGTGATAATGTGGGATGCGAGGATGTTGTGCGAACGCAATGATTTGTAGAAAAACGAAGCGATTAGCTGAGAAGAGAGACTCGCTCAAGTGGATCAACCAAAGGGGACTTGTGCGTTCTTTACGCACAAATCTCCCCGTTCCTGGTCACTTTTGTTGGAGGAAATATCGATATAGGAGCATTAAAATTGCTTGTTGGCAATAAGATTCATCTCTGTATCAGTCCCTATACTTATTCGGCACAGTTAAATAGGTGTGATCTACGAAAGTGGTTTCTTCCTGTGGCTCCGGAACTTCACTAATATAATGTACAATTTTAGTAAACATTGAAGAACGAATATGTGTTGCAGATTGTGGAGATGGAGAGAGGGGACTTCAAATAACATGCGAAGATATACAACACATGAACATCAAAATGGAACAACTGATATATGATGATATATTATCCTCGTTGGGTGCATCCAAAAATATAGGACCAAAATAAAAAAAAGTTTTTCTTCTTTTAGTACCTCAAAAACTCTCGAAATGATAAAGACTCTACAGTTAAACTTTTTTGTGACAATGTGACAGTTTGTGCTCCACAGATTATTAGCATATCCATCATACATCCTCTTTTTACTTTTATTTTGACGCATAACTGCCCAGATGATCCATCAAATATTGCTTAGAAGCTTCACGAGTTAGAAGTAATTAAATAATTTAGGTAAAATAAAATATTCGAAAAATTACGAATTTCAAATTAATTTTCCAATCAATAACTTTGCTAGCCTATATGCAGAAAAACCTCACAATTAGAGTTTATACTATGCAAGATCGATACGGAAATAGGTGTATTTAGCAGTGGAACAAAAACCAAAATCAGAGTTAAACGGCAATATAGAAAGAACGGAAAAAGAGAAGTAACTAGAGACGCAATATTTTTAAAGTAATAGGTATAGGTTCACCACAAATATTACAAAAAATGGAAAATTACGTAATCCGAATGGAATAAAAACAGGCGTGCCAGATAAATGTACTGCCCTTTGAATGGCGGGAATCGAAAAAAAGGAGGGTTTTACACATGCACGCATATGGCCGACAACAATGTGCGTGACTGATTGTGAGCGAGAGAGATGGAAAGGACGGAGGAGAAAATGAAGAGTGTGCGCGCACAAAAACGGGACAAATAAAAAAAAAACTCAATCGCCCTTTCGGAGAATGAATTCTTGAAAGACACAGCATGGAGCGTAGTGGAGGAAGAAAGAAGCGCGGTAGTTGGAGGGGTGTCGTACTTGCAATATGGGTCTGTAGGAGAACGAATGAGGAAAAGGGCACGGGAAGAGTAGTCGGAATGGAAGGGATAAAGGAGAGGGAGAGAGAACCCAGCTCCATAACGCATGGGGACAGTGGTGAGGCCCTGAATGAAACGGCAAGAACAAAAAGTCTGAGTTCAAATAAGAGAGGCCACCCACAGTTCTGGGGGGATTGAGGGGAAAGTGGTGGGGGGTGGTGGCTGGCGGAGAGGGGAGCAGTGAGGGGAGGGAGAAACGAAGGACAGCCGCGAGGGGCCGGGCCGTAATGTTTTGGTCTTCATGCCCACATTCGTGTAATCATGTACCAATGTAGCTAATGTACGTAAGTATAAGTGTTAATCTCCCTGCTGCCCAAGACGACAATCTTACCTTCCCTTACTATACCACAATGCGAAGCCTTCGTCCCTCAAATTGTACGGCTAAGCTATAGATGAGGGTAATGAAGCATGAGGGATGCATACTTCCCTGCTCGGAAGGATTCGGGAAGATTCCAGGGATTAAAATTACCACTACCTCCTTAAAGGCTCGAGTAAAGTTTCATAGTTGAACTAATTTGCCCTGCCTCGCATATATTTTAGTTCTCTGGACGGTTTATACACACACTAATTTATAAATCCAGTTCTACTGACAGAAGACAGATGAAAGACAAAAACCAACGCCTGTCCTCTTTCTATTCCGCGCACGTTCCTGATGTAACCATCGCCACGCTCGATTTCATTGTATTTAAGCACAATCTTTTTTCCCTCTTTGGCCTAACCAAAGCAAATGCATATTTTCATCGCTCTCCTAATATAAACGAGCTATTTTCAGCAGACGTGAATGATCAAATTTACCCGCGTAGAGAAGAAGCTAAAATTATTACTGAGATAAAGGATCACGGCAGGGATGCCCATTATTGCTATTGATTTTTATTGCATTCTCCGGAAAGGCATAGACTTACATCGACGTGATTCTCTGTAAGTCGGTGTGTGGCTGGGAATGATCCAACACTAAGAACGCACGCTTCACATTAAAATATGAGTAATTGCACCGTCCCCGGTTAATACGAAAATGTTAGGAATTCTATCACCCGTCACTGAAGAGGTCAGGTAAGTTTTTCGGCTTCTCTGTGTTAAATATTTTTTATCCTCAACATTTCGCGTCCTATGCTGTACACATAGAATGAAAAAAGAAAGAGAGAGAATTCATCCTAACGATTCACCCAGCATAGGACGCGAAATGTTGAGGATAAAATATATTTATCACAGAGAAGCCGAAAAAAGTTATAATGAATAATTCCTGAGGAAATCTTAAAAATAGAACAGGTATGCTTGAAGAGCTGCTAAAACCAATACTAGGATTGATAAACTACGACGAAGCTAAATTATAAAGGCAATAGAAGAAAGCAATTATGGCCAAACTGCATTTAAAATCGTTTTACCAATTAAATCGAAATTTTCTTCATTCCACGAAAACAATTAAAACATTTTTTGCACCCCAAAAATTAAAACAACACGAAACTTTCGAAAATGTTTAACTTTTTTCTTCCCACTAACGAATTCTAATTACTTATCAATGGATTTTCATACTTTGCATGATAAACTATTGCATAGGTGATTCACGAGTAATATATTATACACGGTTTAGTACCCGTGATGGTACTTCAATGCTGTGCAAACTAGTTAGCTATGATGGCTGATGAGCAAACTGTACAGCCAACTGCCAAGTCGGCTTGAGTTTTTCGTTGTCCTTCGCTTATTTTCCATCATAGAATCCCTGAATGTACATGGCCGCAAGACAAGAAAATAAACGTAACTTACATGAATGTATGAAACATTTTCGGAAAAATAGGTTAGATGACAGGAGGGGCTGTTTCACTAGGAGGCAAAATGGGGTGTTAAGAAGACGGTTCGATCGCATGTGATGGGAATGAGAGCCATTCAAAATGCGAGTTGAATATGAATGCCCCTCTCTCATTTCCTACAAGGCCTCCAACTGGTAACCGCCACCGTCAAAGCTGAAAATCAGACTCAAGCTTTGTATACCTACTGGAAAGTAAAGAGTACTGGATGTCTAAGACAAATTTTGAAAACAATAAAAATAAAATGAGATTGAGTTGTTGGGGAAACCTTTGTAATCAGAAAAAAACTGTGTATGGAAAACGAGCGTATAGTTTTATTGAGATGGCCTCCCATAGAGGCTATTCTCTTACTTTAAAAAATTCATTTTTGTTTCAGTTGTTATTCAATAATTTTTTATCACCGTCCCGCCACCTACCATCTGCCATTCTTCGCAGTTGTACCTCCCGCTTGGGTTTTCCTGGTTTCTCTCCATCAAAACATTCACCATGAGGTTTGGGATCTAATAATTCGTATATCTCGCTATCAAGAAGTCCTGGACTGGTCTAAATTGTCAGCGCTACCACGCTGCGCCACATGGGCTTCTCTATTATTGGATAGAATTATTTCGTCGTGGTGAGAAGCGCCCCTTTCCCCTCGATTTAGTCGCAATTGTTATTCCGATGAATGACTGCTTGGAATTAAATTTTGACATGCAAATGTTTTCATGGGTTGACGCAGAAACGGAAGATAGACACCCGTCGAGGTGCTGGGCAAAGATAATTTCAACGAGGGAAGTTTAGGACGCAAGCGCAGATGCATTCGAACTCACACAATCTCCACAAAGAAATCTATTATTAAATGATGGTAGGGAGTTGGTTTTGGTCTTTGGGTTAACGGAACGCAAGGGTGGATGTTATTCCCTCTGTATGTACACAGTAGCGGTGAATGAATCTTAGGCGTCCCGACGCGACGGCTGAGGTCATTTCGCTCTACGCACTCGTAAATACGTGCATTGGTAGCATAGCCAATTCAGTATTCGATCCCGCAAATAGGATTGAGGTAATAAGATCAAACGAGATATGAAAAATGGCTCTTTGCAGTGAAGTGAGTGGAATGCTTTGTGAAAGATAACATGGACCAACTATTTAGCAGAGGTGACTGTGAAATATGAAACTGACAATGTCTGCGAATACAAATTGTGGGACTAATGTTTTATAAAATACGAATTTTCTCCAAGATACGAATGAAATTCCGAAATTAAGAAATATCTTATTTTCAAAATACTCGTTAAGTATTTATGCACCGGCATATTATACGAGGGGATCTTAATACCCTGCCTTTTCGTTCCCATATGTAGGAGTGATTAAAAGTTAATTCCTCACTGCGCCATTTTTAAATAATTTAATGATATGCAAATACAAGTTGCATGCTGTGTGATTTAATGAGGACCTTCTCGACCCCCAAAGAGCCACATAAAGTGGACAAACTTTTTATGGGGGCTTCCCAAAAGTTCACCGTAGTCAGAAAGGTCGAAGTAATCGTGGGATTTAAGGAAATGCGGAAGAACAAACTTAAATTAGTGGAGGGCTCTCTAAAAAGTCTAACAGGATTACGAAGTTTTGTGGAAATAATTCCTCATTTGCACTCTTTTCCCGTATCTTGCAATTTATCGCGTAAATTTTAACAGTGGAACTTTTAATTGAGTGCAGCTGCCTGTCGGCGGGAAAGATTAAAATCGTCGGAATTGCCAGAAATAGGTGGTCTCCAACAGTGCTAATAAATGGGACCAGACGATTATTCATTTCAAATTAGGTGATTTAGGGGAAATTTAATAATGTGGTCAACTAAAAATTCAGCTAATACCAATAAAATGTTTTCCTGTTATGGATGATCGGTTATTTTTTTACTGGCACTGAATAATGAATCACAAAAATGAAAAAGGGAATGGAAATGATTTCACTAACTCTCTTACGGCTAACAGCTATACATAAATTCTACCGAACGTGGTAATACGGTATATTCTGGGTCAATCTCTTTGAGAGTAGCGATCAATGGACTAGGTGATGAATTTGACAAATCATGTAAGAATCTACTTTGAAGTGCATTATTTAGCAATATTTCCATTATTATCCAAGCGAATTCAATATTCCGTTGCGTTTTATAACAGCAAATTACTATATTATGATATTTAGATATGACTTATTAATTCATTATGAAGACATTTGCCACCTTTTATCACTGAATAATGTAATATTATGATAGGTATTTGATTCAAACCTTAGACGAAAGAAACCCAAAACCACACGGAGTTCTGCTTGACAGTCGCAATGGTACAACTTCCTATTTACTTCTATCTAATACTCTATGAGCAGCACATAATTATGAACTTCTAAATTACTTAATCAAACCTAAACGCGAAGTACGTTCGTCCCAAAAATATTGCCTTAACCAACTCCCCATATATCTTCCTAACGCTTAAAATGTTGGGAGAAAATTTAAGTAAATCTATTGCCTTCACAAACTAGCCCCTCAAAATCTAACCACCACCAAACCCAGTTCTCCAAAAAGCAACCATGCTAATCCAACTCTCGCCCAGCAAAGAGTAGGTACTATATGGGTCCTGCCTACAAAGAAAGCTTTGAATAGCTTCAAATGTTCAAACATAAATTTGTGAAAAGGGCGTTCATGAAAACGTGATGCTAGGTAAAATACACATATGTGAAGTCTGATTATGATACGTTGTAATTGGACACCTAATTAACGTACAGGATATAAGGGCACGTGATAACCACCAACGTATTTTCGGCGAATTTTACGTAAAATTAGACTAGTTTTATCGAAAGTAGTTAACGAATTAGGTCTCGAGCTTGCCTAAAGCCCAATAACGATTATTGAGTAGCGATCTCGGTGACAAAATTGTAACCCAGATTATTATGAAAACTCCATTCATTTTATGTTTCATTCTATGAAATATTTCAGAACATAATTAATGGACACATTCAGTTTTAACATTGTAACAACTACCAATATCCTCAGTTTTTACACAACCACTGTGTATTTCAGCAATAATTAACTCGTAATGCTAAATCAAGAAGGAAAGAAAAGTGGATGCAGAACGTAGGTACTGAGTGGCGATGGTTGTTTGATTGATCGATGATTGATTGATTGTTGAAGACGGTGATAGAGGGGAGAATGTTAGGCAGGCGAGTTAGGGGGAGGAAAGAATTGGACATGTTGGATGGAATGAAGGGTGGTAGGAAATATGCGAAAATGAAGAAAGGGTTATTGCAGTGCTGAGGTTGTGTACCAATCAGAAACATATCCCAGCTGGTAGATTGCCAAATAAAAATAATGCTATATGGTTATTTTGAAATTTATTGTTCTTTCGGGTGCCCTATTATCCCTAGATGGCGCTGGACCAAAAGTAAAAGAAAGAGTAGAAGCGTTGAGAACCATTTCATTTATGCACGCACGAAAGTTCAGAAGCACCTATTAATTTCCTTTCCTCTGCGCATTAATAAAATCCTTATGGTTAATCTCATCTAGGGAACTTTGAATTAATAAAAATGCATACTACTCAAATGTATGGTGATTTTTTCGTGGTGTCAAGGCAAGTGCCATCAGAGAAAATTCCGTGAAATACATTATGCGAAATACACAACCAACCACGTGATTTCTCTTCCCGTTTATGGATTCAAACCCGAGCAATCCTGCGACCTGTGCCACCAAGCTGACACTAAGATACCAGACTGGCTTAAGAGGTAAATGGAATTTCCAAGAAGACAATTCAGAGCCTCTAACTAATTTCTAACGAAATTGAAATGAGCCGAAATTCGCTCCAGGGAATTATGAACGATGACGGTGCCGAAATTGACAATGTTTACGTACTATTTTTATTCCCCAAGCTTTCAAGATTCCAATACTTGAGGGCTGATACGTAATTCTATAGTGTAGATCAATTGAAGCCGAAACGACCTTTTAGAAGAACCTATCCCTTTGGGAGACCTAACCCCTTCGGTTAGGTCTGCCAATCATTCACATTCCTAATGAGTCTCCCACAAAGAGACAGAGATTCTCTGCGGAGAGCACCGTCGAAATGCTTGAGGGCACGGAGGATGTCCGTGTCGACCTCCGACCCAGAAATCTGACCAAATTACAAGTGAGCATCGGTGGGCGAGAAAGGAATCGCGCGTGCGGCACGTGAGCACATTATTACGCGGCGGGGTCCGGGCCCACCCCCACTCCGGGTGGGGCCATCCATGCCCTGCCCACACCCAACCCCTCCCTCCCACACTCGCCCCCCNGCCCCCCCCCCCCGCAACACGCCCGGCTTCACTCACCGCGTGAGACTCTCCCTCCCCCTTCAATGTTCCTGGAATAAAAGGTTTAGACGCCGAGGGAGGTCTTTTTGCGTGTGTGTGTGTGTGTGTGGGGGTGGATAAAAGGATGGATAGCTAAGAGAGGGCGGTCGTTGGCAATGGACACAGATGTAGGTCGATCGCTTGTATTTTTCCTTCCTCCGCCCTGTTTTTGCCTCTCTCTCTTTTCCCTCCGAGTTTGTGTTCCGGGGCGAAGCTCGGGGTGGCAATATGAAGTGGAGACGGGAGGATTAAAAGAGAGTGGAGAGAGCGAGAGAGAGAGAGAGAGAGGGTGGAGGGAAGGAGATGTGTTTATTGGGAAATGGGAAAAACCTTTTCCTGCTGTATCCTTCCTCACCCTCCCCTTTCCCGATGGGGGGAGAGGGGGGAAATAAGAAGATGGGAGAGGGGTGGGGTACACGCCCCCCCGCGAAGACCAAGGATGGACCTCCTGCCTGTGCGAGGGATATGGTATGGGAAGAAGCAGGAGGAGGGGGAAGGGGAGCAGATGGGGTGAAATGGTTTGGGGGGGGGAGTGTCGGTGGGAGGAATGGGCTCCCCTGTCGGTTGAGGCCCTTATGGAACGGGAGGAAGAAGTGGGGGTGTTGGTTCTATGGGGTCGGGAACGGCTAGGAGAAGTGAAATTGCGCGTACGCCTCCCCTTATGCTTACTCCCCCCCCCCCC
>LYUA01001332.1:91861-102658 GCA_002093875.1 Calopteryx splendens | reverse complement strand
CGTTTATTCTAATGCAATCCCCTTCAGGGCTCTTGTCCCATGGCCTGGTGAATAGGGTGGCTTGGAGTGGAGTGAACCTCGGCTGGAAGTCGTTCGGGCGGGCTTTTCAATGGCGTGCGAGAGTTCTGGGCGCGCGATTTAGGGGGAGGGGGTGGTACGTTGTGAACCGAGCGGTGGAGGAGAGGAAATATATGGTTAATAACCGCAGGGGTCGCAACGCTAAACAAATAGTTTTTAGACGACCGGTATATGATTGAGAAATATTTTCTTTTCGGGGAAAGCATTCATCACTAGTAAGTAAAAGGGGATGAGACATGTAAAGTTATTAATCGTGAGTAACAGGCGAAAGCTGAATCATTATGATCTCGATATTTTTCCTAAGCTCAATCTACGCCTATGTCGTACATTGAGAAACACTACAGGGGCATGTGGCAGCGGCTGAGAGATCAAGGTTTGCTAAAAATAATGAATGCACAGACATGAACACAATCTGGCGTCCCATTGAGTACATGGGCAAACGTGTATTTCAAGAAAAAAAGTATTTAAAGCTGGCCTTTTTATAACTTAAAAGCATTAATATTAACAACAAAATTAAGGCCTTAGAACCTATCAGTCACGGTTCACGTTCACGAGAGGAATACTTCTTGTGAGATTTGAGTTGGAATTTTAGGTCACAGGGAAGGATACGAAACGAACAAGGTTTAGAACCGCTGTTGAAGACGATACGCACTCATGAAAGCCATCGACATATGACAGCGGGTTGGTTCAAACTAAGCTTAAGGAACGCTAAGGTAAGAATTCCGACACACGGAGGTGAACGCCAATTAAAATATCTCACGTCTTTGACGCCTGTCCAAATCTCACATTTCATCAACGTGTGAGTGCGAAATAAATTCGTGACTCCAACGGAGATCGAGTAAGATGAAGAAGTGAGCCTTTAGGGAAGGAATGCAGCTCGGAGAACCAGAAGTGCAAGCCACTTCAAGCGGTAAGCCCTCACCGGCAACCAAGGACGACGACGTTAGCATATATTTCGACTTATTTGTCCACCCATTCATCGAAAAGCGATCACGGTGGGAAATAAGACTGCTGAACACGCGTCCGAGGAGAATACATTTCAACAGAAATGTACGCTGGAGGACGGATGAGCAGTTTCACTCGCAGCCTTGCTCACATTTAAGTAGCGCAGGTATTAACTTCCCGAGCGGCATTGTTCTCGTTTTGAACTTTCACAACTCTATTTCTCCCAAGTTTCGGAATTTATAACCCAAGAATAGTAGACGAGAGATGCGCTTACAATAAATTTGAAATGGAGCTTTCTCGGTTCAAATCAGTTAGTGCGGCGTAGTGCTGTTCTCACTTAAAAAAAGTACCGTACCTTCCCATCGGCGCCATAAACTCGGGGTTTTCTTGTGTGCGGAAGTGAAAACTTCTTGAAGGGATTCATTATCTTTGCCCGCGGTGAAGCGATTAATAGTTTTGAAAGCGCTTGTGAAATTCATTGCTTCTTGATGAAAGACGCCAAATTGAAAAATTGTCTGGGCGAAGCCCGGAGGATATTAAAATAAAGATCAACCCCCTGGTAATACTGGATTTAAGTTACAAAAAAATTGACGCATTCGTATGATTCTCAAGACTAGAAATTTGCAATCACTTGTCTCTTTATTCATACTAGTAAAACTTTTACGAGTTAGGCAATATTTGCACCGCCGTGAATTCATCTAAGGTGAATCCGGGTTAAGGGAAGGAAACCACCACCAACTATCCATAAATTAAGTTATTGCAATTTCCTTCGCGTGGAGTCATAATGGTGGTTGGCGGCTGCCAGAGTACCAGACATTGGTCATTTTTGTATTGTTGCAATAAATTGTATTGAAACGGACTCAATGAAAAGTAGGCCAATATTTTCACGTATTTTAGCAATCACTTGTACTCTTACGCAACTACTCAAAGGGATTATTCATCCAGTTTTTGCTCCTATCACGAAGTGACAAGGTAATTACAAAAATGACACCGGATAATTATTAGTTATTTAAAGAGGTTAACTGAGCTGAGGTAGCTGAGGTAAAATGAGGATTCTTCCGCCATAAGGAAGAGGTAGGTAAATTTGGAGTAGCTAGTATTTTAGGGAGTCGCGAAAGGATGGAGAGAAAGCCGACGCCGGCATTAGCTTTCACTTAACGATCGGCAAGAAAGTTTAATACACCATCCGAAAGACGGATTACCGGACGTCTAAGAGCAGATCAGTTGTTGTTTACTATAGAAAAACAAAAACAATGGACGACATCACTCGCTGTATATTGTACGAAATGCTCCGTAATTGATGCCCTTCACTGCCATCACGATAATTATCGCATGAAATGGAGAGATAAGAGATCTTCAATATTGTCAGATTTCTCAATAAACACCAAAATGAACCTTAAGTCAATGGATATGATACACGGTATTTGGAAAATATGGAACTCTTTCCAAACGAAAAGAACGGATTGAATATTTCCGTAACAGACGGCCGAGAATTAAAACGCAAATGGGACCCATTGCTACTGAGAAATCCCTCACTTTCGAGATTCGAACACGGACTCCCGCCTTGGCAGGCCCGATTAGCTACTAAAACTCTTGTCAGTAAAATGACACCTATGACAGCATGACATACTCTTCCACATTGTATAACACACAGGTACATTTTTCACCAGACTATATGTCTATATACTATACGTACCTAATACGGAGGAAATGATGTACACTGTATTTTCAAACACATGGACAGTATGGCAAACGAGGTAACAACACAGTACAAAAGAGGTCTTTCAAATATATTCAACGAGGAAAAAGATGCACCAACATACTAAAACGTGATTATTTATAATCGAAAAGTAGAGGCTTAGAGGTTTAGTTATTCTCGGGTTAGGGTACGCGACAAGCGGCATTTCAAGAAAAAACATACTTCTGTAAAGGATCAACGATCTTTGTTTTCTCTCAAAAACACAATCAGGATAATTCAAAAATAAGAATAATAATTGTCCATTTCTCTTAATATTTATTCCAGCTTGCTGGAATTAAAAGAAACATATTCCCATCATCGACACAAGACCAGCCCAACCAAAATAGACTCATCAAGAAAGAACGGAAAATTTAATCCTAGACAAACGAAAAAGCCCTAAGCCCTAACGGTCGAGGGGAGACGCTTACTTTTGTGGACCACGTCGTGTTGGGGAGCACATCATTTTCCATCCGAAGCATCGGCTGAGCATTGCGTACGTTTCGGCGGATAATCGAAGGGAACACGGGGGAGTCTGGCGCGCGTGGAAGCTGTGAAGCACAAGTGCGGCGGCATGAAAAGGAAAGGCATGACAGATTGACGGCTCCTCATGCTTTCAGAAGTGAGAGCGATTCCAGCGCTTTCATCCGAGTTGCATTCCGACCCTTCTCCCAAGGTGGGCGAGTTGGAGTGTTCCCATTCACGAGGGCCAACGGCAGCACACTTCGCGCGGAGTATCGGTGTCGCACTCCGAGGAATGGTCGACTGCGATCGTATAACCTCATGGCGCGGCGATCACCTCCTCGACACCCTAGGTCGCCGGGAAACAGGCGTGCGAAACCCGCTCGCTCCACCAGTACTCCTATTCCCTCGGGAAGGATTGCACTGGTCGAGTTCATTCCAAGCGTTTAGGGATCTACTTTTTGTCTATTCCCTCACAATTTTGCATGGAGAGAGGGACCCACGGGAAAATGTTTTTGATTTTTTGGGGAATGATGTTCCACCCCCAAAAGGAGACATTTCGGTATGAAATGCCGGGGACCACGGGGGTAGACTCAACCATTGTTATGGCAGAGAGAAAGTAATGCATTCAATTAACATTTTACTTCATTTCCACCTTTTAAATTACAAAGTTTACATACATGTAATGCGTTTATTATAATTTCTCTCTATTTGATTGCTTCATATTTAAGGGGTTTTTATCGTCTTTCTCACTCAAATTTTTAAATTTTATCACGGAGAAAACCTCGGAGCTACTCACCACACACAAAAAGCTGATGCGCAATTACTCCAACCTTCCTAAATTTCTCTGAATGACGCTCCATTTTCGTTTGGATCGCGCAATCTCTCACGCCTTTGTTTGATCAACGGCGGCATCACTATTTTCTATACTCAAAAAGCGATATTCAAACGTATTAAATCAATAGCCTCAGATAATTCTCAGAAGCACTAGTACACCACGAGTGGCTGAAGAGCCCTTGGAGCAAATATCTACGAATTGAAAGACCGCAAATCTCTCTGCAGCAGTGGGGGAAGGCTAAATAAGTATAACCTCCCAAGACCATTTAGAATGAACTTACACATTCACGG
The DNA here is from genome assembly GCA_002093875.1 of Calopteryx splendens. NCBI lineage: Eukaryota > Metazoa > Arthropoda > Insecta > Odonata > Calopterygidae > Calopteryx > Calopteryx splendens. The sequence goes on along the minus strand of LYUA01001332.1, from coordinate 98,310 downwards.
CGTTCCCATTTTGTGGTGGGAAAAGTTTATAAAAAGTCTGGTTTTAGGTTTTATTAGGTCAGTTTCTTTTAATAACTTCTTCCATACTACCTTATAAATGCACATTTCTTTCACCTCCGTAGAACTCCTACATGATCTTATGTTCCTGAGGTTGCTACATTCCTCGTCTCGTGTTTCTTTTCGATGGGTTCATCCATGATTTTATCGATCTGACCCTCCCTCTTAAACAATATCTCCTCCCATATATCTCTTGTGTGATTCAACTCTCGTTCATTCTCCTAATATGATCAAATGAGCGCGCCACAATTCTTCCATTCTTGTCTATTACCTAACAGAGCATCCAATTCACATTCTTTCAAAAGTCACTCATTTCTCAACCCCTCTCTTCCATTTTTTCTATGAACGCTTCTCACCAACCCTATGCCTATCGCATTCATTTGGCATTTACACTATTCCAGGCATACCGATGTTTCACAGCAACACATTAGTGTTGGAGAGGAGTACAATTAAATACACTACCATTTTTGCTGGTCTTTAGTCACATTGGAAATCGAAATGTATTTTTTTTTTAATTTTGATTTTCTTATTGGCCAGATCATTCTCCTGAATCGTTTCAGGCGAATGATTTCTGCATCGTGAATTTTTTCGCATATGTACATGCAACAGCGGGTGACTCCGCTTAAGATACTGTTAGCTTCTTAGAAATGAAGTCGTTATAAATGAGAAAAGGAAATACGAGATCGCGATTGGATTCTAATCAAGGTGGAATCGATTGCTCATGAATCCCTCGCGAAGGTATGGGAAACAAATTCTTCGTCTCGCTCCGAGGAAGTGAAGTAAGAATTTTGAAATAAGAGAAACAGATCATCTAAGAGGTCTTAAAGGGCAGAGAATCAACGATATTTACGGATATTATTTTTATCAGTGATCATCAAAAAGCAGGTGTCTCTTACTCTAAGCCATGGAATGTATTCACGTGTCTTTCCTAAGAAATAATTGCAAGGTAATGAAAATGATACGTAATCACAAATACTAGATGCATATTTTCTAAAGGCTTGAGTAATTATTTAATTAGTTGATTCACTTAGTAAAATGTTGATGATGAAAGAAACTGAGTAATGCAATTGGCACTTATTATCGGTAGACGCAAGCTTGGCCAAAAGCTTTTTTTCAATGCTAATTAATGACATTATCTTACAAACTTTTCATTCCCGACAAAGACAGAGCCCGCCCATTTTATTTACGTAAAACCGAATTGGATACGCTTACACCTTCAGCCCCATTAAAATTAGAAAAATGGAAGTAAATCAACACCTGGCACCCACAAATGTCAGCGCGACGCACATAAGAGGCCTTCCTTTCCGCACTTTATATCAAATACGTGCTGATATTTGGGTCGAGCCGCGCTGAGCGAAGCTTAATGGCACCAATGTTGTCACAAGTAGCGACAAAACCTTCCTCTCCATTCAACAAACCGGGTACGCAATGAGTAGATCTGGCAACGTGGCGCTAATCCCGCTGGTTGGGGTGCTTGACACTAGGGGGTTGGGCGACGAAAACCGCACGCCACGCACACCATTCCGTTTCTTAAAGGCTACTTCACGTGCGTGCACGGCGAAACTTAAGGACACCTCCCAACAAATGAACAATACTTTGCGTTTCCTCCAAGTACCAATGGGTCTCCTATTGGCAGGTTTCTCGATCACAGTGGGTCCGAGGAAGGTGTGGGAGGGAGGTGTGGGTGGGCTGTTCATTTATAAGGAGACAACGAGAGGAAAGAGGGCTTAGAGGGAGGGGGAGCGAGAGAGAGAGAGAGAGGGGCCTGCAGGGGAAGGTGGGAGTGGGAAAAGATTGGCAGCTAAAAACCAAAAACGCATCGAAAGTAAGAAAGGCCTTCCGCGCAAGTAGTCGCGCTTTTTTTATGGAATGTGGGACATATACAGGGAAAGGTGCAGGGGGCGATATACGCTCCGCACTAAAGCAGGTCGCGTTTGTGAAATCAAATGTTTTGCCCTGTTAGTGGTTCTTTGAAGTGTCTGCTTGACTAAGCCGCTCTCTTCACACGCCCTCACTAAATTATCCTCTCATTTTCCTACCTATACATATTTCAGCCGCATTGATGGGTGTGGAACGTTTCCATGACACCGAAATATCCTCTTCTCACGCATCTGGTGACTTTTGATGAGAGCGACCTCAATGAAACTTCATGGTAAACAAACCAGTCAACGCGGCTACCAGACAATCCGAATGCATTTACGACTGTTTACCAGATACGGAGACTAATTCACAAGTTTGGTACGATCATGAACGGTTCCGATTCCACACGAGTGTGGACCCAACATTTTCGCGAGGGACAATTTGAGTCGCGGGGAAAATAATGGGAAAGGATGGGTGCGATGAAAATAATGAACGCTCTTACCGGGAAATCCGATTGCATTTCCGACTTGGCTAAATAAACTGAAACAACGAAGAATTAAGAAACTTAATTTTCGAGTTTGGAGGAGATGGGACGGTTCCAATTTCGTCCCAATTTTGACACCCCATGAACATTATCTCCGTCGGACCCCATTTTAGCCACGTGGGAAAAATAAAACGAACTTTATCACCGTAAGCACTGCATACGGCTCCCGCCATCGACACGAAAATATTCCAAGGCTCAATTACTCCAGAAAAGGCTACCCATTCGCTGCATACTTCAACGCCAACGAGTGTAAGCAATTGACTGCAGCCGGCCTTGCCGCGAATATTTTCACTGGAACACCTGGTTTTAAATGGGAATTTTCAATTTAATTACCGATAAAGGTCGCAAGCAGCATCCAAAGGCCTTTTTACGCGAACATCGACAGATGGACATTCTAATAAACGCCAGCTTTCGCGCCTGAGGCGAGATAGGAACCCACGACCACAGGGGTGTGCGCGTGTGATACGCCATCGCCAAAGGCCAACTCGGCCGATATATTAATGATACCATAGTCCATAAAGCTTAACATTGATAACGGTGTAAGCTAATTCATCGAAAAGAACGCGCCGCGTGCGACGCAGTTTTTTTCCGTTCAATTCAAGCGCTCTCCTTAGTCGCGATGAAATCGCAGTGTTGAGGAAGAATGGATAATTAAGCTCACCCAAAGCCGTCTAACTAAATAAGTGAATAAGTGATGCAAAGTTTACGTAATAGCAAGATGAAAATAGAAGCATGATCAATGCAAAAGCCTCGAGAATTCCAAACCCGTATGTCAATCTTAAGAAAAGAAATCTCAGCAACTAACGTAGCAGGAGATTTTGAAACTTATTCAATGCAAGCCTAAAGGGAATACGTGAGTATTTCAAGAATCTCGGAAATTTATTTCCACTGCATTACAAGGTTAAAAAATGATACATCAAAGGGAGGCTAGCACCGAGTGTCCCCGTTGATTAAGTCTTGTGTCTAAGCTAATAGTCGATTTCCAAAGGAGTTGGATAAACATAAAATGCACATTTGGATGATCGCAAACACAGAGGAGGAATGCTTTCCGGGAAATTAAACTAGAAACAGTGACGCTATTGGCGAATTCCTTCCCACCTATAGAAGAAAGCATCAATTTATACATACTCTACGTTTAAAGCCTATGATTAAGTTTGACTTGGCGTCTCATAGAACAGAGTACGGCTCACCTCTTTCACCAGGAGTCCGAGGTTTAAGGGATGTGACGAGAATCAACTGTCATGGAGTATCCCATCTTAATCACGTACTAGGCAAGGATTAAAAAAGTTTACTTGCCCAAAGGATTTTTTTTCTGTCTCTCGTGGCTCTTATATCCCACGACGCAAATAGAAAGGGAAAGCAGGGAGCATTGGCCCCATATGCTTCTCTCTTTCCTCAATTCCGGCGCTCGTTTGAGAATTACTTCGAGTGTGTCGCAAAGCATAGGATGTTGGATGCGCGAAACGAGAAAAATCCATTCACCCTCACCTCTGCTTCTCCCTATGCCATCTCCCTTATTCCATTGCCTTCCTTGAATATTTCCCCACGACATTCCACCCCAAATCATTCCCATCGAGTTTTCTCCGCCGGCGAAACTGGAACGAACACGATCCAAATCTTATAAAAGCTCTTCCGTGATGGCCCTAATGACCATCGTTACAAAATTTACTAAACATTTCGGAACAGTTTTCTCCTAGATCAGTGGTGGGCCACCAACAGAGTTTTCACGGGTTCAAGAAAAAAAAACAATGTTTATGGTAACATTTGCACAGACACGGTTGAACCATTTTGCTACTTTACACATCGCTGTGAGCTAAATTGTAGCTTGCGGACTTATGAACTAGTATTAATTCATAAGTCAATGCTGCCCTTGAGTTACGCACTATTTTTCACCTGACTATAATTGCGGGAACCTTGATCCTGGAAATTAATATTATATTGAGATTGACTTCACCAAGACGTCTGCCAGAGGTTTTCCATAAACTGACCCTTACTGCTGAGACCATACGAAATTGTTTGGCGAATTTTTGAAAACGGAAGAAGACATTAAAATTAATATGTATGATACCTTTGTGTGGTCAAAATATAACTTTCATGACCTACGTTGTTTTGCTTGACCTTGGCCTTTTTAATGAAAATAAATTATACGAAGAAAAAATATAAATATAGCTTGGTGTCTATCCTCGTTATTTGACCAGATTGGCCTAGATGTGCTCATTTAGTTTATTTTGCACTTAATTGTGCGTGCCTTTCATTTATCCGTGAGATAGAGGTTTGTCTAAAGAACCTAGAGTTCAGAATTTTCCTCGGACCGTATTGAATGTCTGCACTTTGGTTTTCTTGTCTTTGAGCCTGGAGGACCCTCAAAAAAGTAATGCATCAAATGCGGTTGGGTGCTTCAACTAATCTGACCTCTCCTCGCCTATTCAGATAGCCACTTCCTGAAAGCAGCAATTTTTTGGCGTGACGAGGGGGTGACCCTAATTATATTTGCTTTTTTGAAGGAGCTTATAAAAGCATTTTCATGGTTAAATAAATAATATAGGTATACGGGTAATTCATCTCCAGGTAAGAGTGCCCTGGTAATATATGAAACAAATGTTTTCGACAATTTAACTCCTCCCATAAATGTTTATTGTTTTGTTTCGAATGTTACACCAAATCATTGAATTCCGTACGCATACGTACTTATTGCATATGAAAACTAAAATATATAGTGTAAACAAAGTTCATGACAATAGTCATGTCTTTTTTACAATCAATATGTTAATCTAGTGCTATGTATTATACATATANTATATATAATTATACAGTCCATTGGAGATTTGTATAATCCCCATACCGCCTGCCAGTAAATATGAGAGTCGGGGGAAAATTTTAAAATAGAATTCCGGTTGAGTCCTCCAGTTCGTATTTTCGGGATAACTTCACTCGAAACATTAAGGTATTACAGCACCTTGTGATACACATTTCCGAGTGTGCTTTCCCTTTTCAATCCTTGCATCGAAATCTTTGTAATATCGAAGTATTTCCCCCGGTTTTAGCTGAGTGAAAGGCTTAAGCTTAGCAGCGTACCGAAGCATTCGGTCCCGGTGACGTCATTCGGGCTACCTCCCACCGCTCCCGATTCCCCGTCGCAAAAAAGTTTCAGCTTTCAGTTCATTTCAAAGAATACATTTTTAGTCATTCAGCAGAACGACTTCAGATTTATCATCCGGTTCCTACATTTATAAGGTAAATACGAAAAGATTTTAGGAGACTACCCTGATTGACGACAAAAAATGTATTCAATTCACCTATGGTTTTACTTCAGCTATCCATTATCAACCCTCTTCAATTGGCAGACCTTTGCACGGATTAATTAGCCTGAATCATTGGAATATTTCTACCATTGTCTATCATGCCTAACACTATTTCCAAAATTAAAATGTTTTCCCCCGAATGCGCCCTCGCTTTTTCAGTGAAGCAAGCAAAACACAAGACCGTAGTTGAGAGAGCTTGGATAGACTTGAGGATTGGTAATCGAAATATTCAGCGTCGTCATGAATAGAATGGAATTCGTTAAGCGTTTGGAGATTTTGATTAGCATTCCTTAATAATACGGCATGGGGGAGAGTATAATGTTCTCGATTTGCTCTTCGACAGCAAACTTCCATTCACACATTCATCACTTTGCCTCCTTTCGCTTTCCTTTCCTCGGCGATGTAAGTACCTAGAAAAATGAAAACAAAAGAGAGCTATAAGCCGCAGAAGTCTCTCCCGATCTTAACGCTCCCTCTTCGGCACTCAACTCCGACCATCCCTCATCCTCTCACCCTCTCCTCCTTCCCCCCTTCTGCACTCCCTCCCCCGCCCCAACATCTCACCGATCGATATTGAGCCCTGGCTGATAATTAGGGAGAGGGCGAGGAAGACAAAATACAGGCAGGAAAGCGACAGGCGGATATTGTGTAAATGCGGTGGCGGGGAGGGAGGACGGCGGGAGGGG